>JAQGDQ010000834.1:47500-90341 GCA_030141605.1 Tubiluchus corallicola | reverse complement strand
GACTTTTTCACCTGTGAGCTTTTTCCAGTGACTTTTTACCAGTGACTTTTTTCCAGTGACTTTTTTCCTGTGATTCTTTTCCAGTGAATTTTTTACCCGTGACTTTTTACCAGTGACTTTTTTTCCATTTTCCTTTCTATCCGTGACTTTTTTCCTGTGACTTTTTTACCTGTGACTTTTTTACCTGTGAGCTTTTTCCAGTGACTTTTTTACCCGTGACTTTTTTCCAGTGACTTTTTTCCTGTGACTTTTCTTGTGACTTTCCAGTGACTTTTTTCGTGTGACTTTTTCCCGGTGACTTTTTTACCTGTGACTTTTTACCAGTTACTTTTTTCCAGTGACTTTTTTCCTGTGATTATTTTCCAGTGACTCTTTTACCCGTGACTTTTTACCAGTGACTTTTTTTCCACTTTCTTTTCTATCCGTGACTTTTTTCCTGTGACTTTTTTACCTGTGACTTTTTTCCTGTGACTTTTTTCCGGTGACTTTTTTACCTGTGAGTTTTTTACCTGTGACTTTATTACCAGTCACAGCCAAAGATAGAGGAGACTTAAGTAAATTGTGATGAAACAGCAACAAATTCTCGACGTCTTTGACACGAACTTCTTCAACACAAGACGATTAAAGAAAAGAACTGCCTGTAAAGCATGTAACTTTTCATGAAATTTGCAAAGAACTGCTTGTAATTTTAAAGTATGTTGCCTCTGAATAGAAATTTTCAGGCCTGATGGTTGCCGCCATTCACTTGAAAATCATGAGGATTTTCTGGGAGACTTCGTGACTTTTCGTAAGCGCATCGTGTCTTTCCGTAAGCTCGCGCTGCTTAAACTAATTCAAGCTTCTGCAGCTTACCTAATGTTCACGCAGAAGTATTACAAAATTAGCCACGCATTTTTTTGTAAAAACTTATTAAGACTGACAGTGGGCTACGTTTCCTCAGGACGAATGACGTCATTGGAGCAAGAATGAGCATTGAAAATGGCAGCACCCCAGCATGAAGTGATCGCGACTTCAAAGTGATTTTACTAGCTACACGTGGCGCTTATTGCAGTTTTATTACTAAATCTTTCTAACAGTAATCTGGAACATAGACGTAAGCCTAACCTCCTAGAAGGCTTAGCTTTTCCTTTAAGCAAGCAATGGTTTTTCGGTCACAATTTTGTAGACACTGGGATATTTGGCTACAGCTAAGACGTTTCGTCTAAGGCTGGACGTAAAGAAAATGGGCGCAGGTCACTCGCCCCGGCAGCGTTATACTGTTGCAAAACAATTTGAACAGGTAGCAAGGCAAGTTGGACACGGGTAGGTTTACACAGGAAGGTTTGGACGTTGTTTGAATACGTTGGACACAAACAGTTGTAAAAACCTTCATTGCGGTTGTAGCCGTCATAAACAAGCAGAATTAAATTTTCTGAAGCACTACCCCAATAATTTTAGGTACGAGTCGCCAGTGTTTATATGTATTGAAGAATTAGGCCACATAATTGGATCTTGGATGTACTTTATTATAATTATTTACTCCTAAATTTTAAGTTTTGGAAGTGTGTCTGTCAAAACTAGAGCTAATTCCTTGATATTTGCTTCTTGGGGGGGGGGGGGGAGCAATTACGATTAATTTCATCAAAATTTATAAAGCTCCGCTTGATATAGATGGGCGTCGACCTTGTGCTGACTGATTAGGATTATGATTACTCTTTTATTTTGGCTTGAAATCATATGAAATACTTAGAAAAAATTCACCTTAACACAATTTGAGGCTGAGTCCGACTTCTCACTGCTGACACCTATTGGCAAATAAGTTTTTCTACTTACACCACATTTCAGCATAAAATCTAAACCTAAAGGAGACGGGGAACTTTTGAAGTATATACCAAAAAACTTTCCATATAAATGGCAATATTAAAAATGAATATTTAATATCGGCACTAACCTACTTTGTAAAGGACCCTTTTATTTTAAGATCCCGCTGTTAATTTTTAGTAAAATAGGGATTAAATTTGTGTAGTTCTTGAGATTACTGATTGTAACGCTTGTGGATTTAAACATTGAATTGGAATTTAATAATTTAGTGCATCGATTTATCTGCATTTTTATGTTACCTCACAGGAAACTTGCTGCATTAATAGCCTGATTTTAGCACTCACTTTAATACTCCTTGTTTAGCATCTGAAACTAAAAACTAAACTAAAACATTATTACAGACAACACCAAATAAACCACTGAACGGATACTTGTATAGTGAAATCATCCATAGTCGGCAATTTTAATTAAATTTAAATTAATTTAAATAAATTAATTTAAATAAATCTTAAAAGCTTTTCTAGCTTACTCACATATCCTGAATCTCTATTTCATGAGGATCATTTTGATACCAAGCTCATCGCTCTATGTTATTTCTGAGCTGAGATAATCCAAGTTGAAGTTGAAGTGTAGACTACGCACTGAAAAACATAATCTTGTGAAAATCGTTGTTAACGTTAGCCATTGTTTTTTGTCACGTTTCTACAAAACAGTTGTGTTTAAATCTAGTAGATGGCTCTTTCTAACGAAGATCTGGGCTTGGCAACAGAAAAGCCCGAAGCAAAATGACTCCTTCCACCAGCTGTTTTCGGAGTTTGGAAATACAAGTTTTTTACAATTGCAGTACTAGTTTCTAGCCAGAAAAGTGGACACGGGGTTATAAAATTAGGATTTTTAGCGTTTTTTGGACAATTTCTTGATAATTTGATGTTAGAATATAAGAGTTCGACATATATATAGCATTTGTTTTGAAAAAAAAACAAAAAGCTGAAATTTGACCAATTTTTGGTGCTTTCTACTTTCAAACATCGTAACGCAGTCTTAGCTATGCCGATTTGTGGACGGTTTTGGTTTACAAAATTATTTCAATGTTTCAAGATAATTACCGTAGGATACCTCAGGCTGTAATCTCCCCGTCTCTTTTGGCCAGTTTATTAGAACAAGGACAGAATTATGATTTTATTACGTATTATTCTCGGAAATAGCACTAACGGCTTAAATAGAAAGGTAGGATTCTTTTGGCGCAGTTCAGCCAGACAAACAGTAAACGCCCACGACAAAGTTAGCTAATCTTTAGTTGAGAAACGGTCACGCTGGAGTACAAAGTAGTTAATGCATGGCAGAAATCAATCAGTTTACATCGTGATTTCCACCAGAGAAAATAAAGTACCGATAGAGATTTGTTGCCAAGAAAAAATAGGACTTACTCCTCTGGACTATCTGGAATTCACTTAAAGAGAAATCGTAGGACGGCCACACAGAGTTGTTTGATGCAGAGTGACTAAAGGCAAAAATTCCGGAACCAAATACCCCTTAAAGGAAGACAATTATTTTTCATATACTACCCCATTTTGAAGTCCGATAAAAAGTATACATTTAACACAATTAATACGGCAAAAGCGTTTCTGATAATTAAATAATAGATTAAAACTTAATGAACGGCGGGTGAGCCCAATTATTGATGACATCACAAACTAACATAATTTTCAACAGCAAAAATATTCTACTAGGGCGGTGCACGTGTTTGCGAAAGCGAAAATTGAAGTACAGTGCTACTCTAAGATAGTCAGTGTTTTGTACTAAAACTAGGCAAGTTTTAAGATAAAAATTCAAATTTAGAATTTACCACTGGGCTCACGCATGAGCTGTCGAACGTGTGCAGTTCGTCATAAACTAGCACATCTGAACTGAGCGGTACAACACCTGTTTTTTGTGCAACGCTTTCCGACTAGCGAATGACGAAATGCATGTAACAGCTAAGAACTAGTGGCGCGAACTTGAAATTGTGTTTGCGTGGTAATAATTCTTTCACGTAAGTCGTTTTTGAAAAAAAATATTATGTTTCCTTTCAATATTTTAAGGAGTAGATAGTTTTGACTTACAGTTTAAGATTAGGCCCGGTTTTGCTTTAAAGAAACTGTATCAGCTGTTGGAACAAACGTTTTCATCCAGTTTGCAGTGAAAATGGTGGACACATAGAGGACTTGGCACTTGTTCCTCAGTTTAACAATAGTGACAAATTTTTTTTGTCATTTAGTTAATTGACTTTTGATTTAAAACTTCTGCGTCTTTGGAATAATGATGATGATGATGATGATGATGTGATAATGATGATGATGATGATGATTGTGATGATGATGATGGTGATGATGATGATGATGATGATGATGATGATGATGATGATGATGATGTGCAATGCTGTAATGATCGTTGTGGACATATTTAATAAATAAATAAATAAATAAATAAATAAATAAATAAATAAATAAATAAATAAATAAATAAATAAATAAATCTTCTTCTAGTTTACGACGACGATGATGATGATAATGATGATGATGATGATGATGGTGTGCAATGCTGTAATGATCTTTGTTGATATATTTAATAAATAAATAAATAAATAAATAAATAAATAAATAAATAAATAAATAAATAAATAAATAAATAAATAAATAAATAAATAAATAAATAAATAAATCTTCTTCTAGTTTACGACGACGACGACGATGATAATGATGATGACGATGACGACGACGACGATGATGATGATAATAATAATAATAATAATAATAATAATGATAATAATAAAAATAAATCTTTATTTGAAAAACTTATTTACAATCCGTCTATTTTTTTGAGAGATTTTTACAAAAACTAAGGGAATGACCTAAAATTTTTGGTGCTTTTGGACAATCGTCTGTAACATTGTTGTGGTAATTTTCATGTGATTTCGTTATTTTCTTCATATATTTTACAATTATTATAGTTCTTTATTTTTAAAAACACACACACACACACACATACACACACGCACGCACGCACGCACACACACACGCACACACATAATTTAGAATTCAACGCATGAGACACATTGAACGACAACGATCATATACAATAGACATAGTTACAAATTATAATCCAACACAACATACATACCTAATAAAAGATAACGAGCATATTTTAATAATTAGTAACAAAAATTTACACATATTATACACAACGAAAAACAGCGAGTACAATTATAATAAACATAATTACCAATTCTAATGTAAATTCACATAATCATAAATAAAAACAAAATGGCATATAGAAAACACGACGAGAGTTGTAAAATTTCATCACCAACAGACTGTTTATATACGGGCGAAAGACGATAAGAATTCATCCGCGATCTTCATATAATATATATATATATATTAATTCTTTATTTGTCATAAAAACGGTTCCCTCATTATAATAAAATTGAGTTAGCCTCAATATCGTGATGAAACCTACAGCACGTTTTTTGCGCCACCTGGTGCTATTAAACTCAATAAATCACCGAAATTAAAATATCGAAAATCAACCGCTTACATAAGTTCTGAACTTATTAGGATTGAGTCATTTGAGGATTCATTTTTATTTAGATTTGTTTCCCACGAAAGGCAGCGTACATTCAACGATACGAAACAATAATTACAAAATGACATGCCAAAAAAACTAATTGTTTACAATAAAATACTTGAATGTGAGCTGAAAGAAAATCTTGAAAGCACGACATTAAATTATTTATTATTAAAATGTATTTATTACTAAACATTGATTACACAACGTATATTACTAACATCAATGCAAAATACGAATTTTATCCTAGCTGTTATATTAATGTGTTAATTGGTCGCTAAAGTCATTAACAGTCATTAACCCGAGTGGTTAGATAGGGCTATTATACAGACGAAATTGGGAAAGACGGGTACTCTAAGAGTCGACATGACAGACCACACTCGGTCTGATTAAAGGGAAGGTCAAGCCTTCTAGGAGGTTAGGCTTATTTCAATGTTTGCGAAAAATGTTAGAAGGATTTAGTAATAAAACTGCAATAAGCGGCTTGTGTAATTAGTAAAACCACTTTAAAGTCACGATCACTTCATGCTTGGCTCCCATTTTCAATGCCCATTCTTCTTTCAATGACGTCATTCGTCTTGAAGAAAAGTAGCGCACTGTCAATCTTCATCAAAAGTATAATAAGTTTTTACAAAACAATTAAAAAGCTAATATTTAAATATTTCTGCGTGAACATTAGGTTTGAATTCGTTCAAGCAGCGCGCGCTTACGAAAAGCCACGACGCACTTACGAAAAGTCACGAAGTCTCCCAGTTACGTCATAATTTTCAATTGAATGGCAGCTTTTCTATTCTCTTCAATATTCTCTTCAATAGAAAATTTCCATTCAGTATTCAGCGGTAGTATATTTTAAATTCATGATTTATAGGCAGTTTTTTTGCTAATTTATTTGTTATATTTTTCTAAGTTTAAGTGATAATAGTAAAATAAACCCTGCATGCTGAGTGCTCAGTTAAATTCCGTTACGCATAGTTGTGAGCTGTGACCTTGTTACACAGCACCTTCAAGCACTTTATATCTGTGGTCAAAAAAGTCATCTAAAATTCGTCTGCTCCATTCTTTCGACGTATTTCATTTTCTTGGAAGAAACCAGTAAAGTTGTGACAAGTGTAGCAACCAGATTAGTTTTAGCAAGTGCGTACGTACGCCAGGGTTGGGATTTGGGAATTACGTGTTGATAGTGGTGCGACGTTTAGAACAGCTAGTGAATTACTGCACGATGACAGCAGGCCGACTGACTAACAGAGCTCGTTTAAAATTGAATCAAAAACTTTTCTGTAGTTTCATGTCGAATGTTCACTTCATAGCAGCAGCAAGCTCCCCGCATCTTCGATTCACTGCACGTAGATTTTCGGTTGCGTACGCCAGCTAGCCGTATGTTGTTTTCCGGTTTTCCATTACCCAAGCTAGCTGGATAGCAGACTCGCCCAACATACTCTCTCGTGTTTGGTGATGCGAGTACAGTAACCGCTGCTGTTGCGTTTATTCGTGGCCACATATGCAAGCCTAAACTAAGTGATATATTGGAAGATATTTGCCTTGACAGCCGTCAGATTTCAAGAGTAAGGTATGGATTTGGATATTTTTAGTATTGCACAAGTTTTTTTTTCTGTTTTTTTTGCCGAATCGCAACGGTGTGCACTATTTTAATGAGGTCTGCAATTTTTCCAGCCCGACCACACCTAATTCCTCAAATTCTATAGTCCTAACCGCTGTAAATTGGCCAGCACAACTCATACAGTAACTAAATTAATTTTCGTGTGAAAATCTTCTACTTGTTGCAAGAAAACAATTTTTTGAGGTTTCGCGATCGACGAAAAACTTTGATAAGCTCGGCTGTAGAAAAAGAGGTTTTTGCGGAAGTGAGCGCTAGCAAACTTTAATGGGCGCGTCTCCTTTCTCGGACAAATTCGACCTTCAGGTGTTTTGGTAAATGCCACGGATCACGAGGCAGTTAAATGATACTGTTAAGAGACTTGGACATTTACTGACAGTTCTCGTATGTTTTCCTCAAATATAAAACAATCTTCGGTAGTGAACGTTGTTTTAAATTTAGTTAAAGTAATACCCAGCAGTGTGATGATAGAATAGCTTTCAACGCTAGATTTAATTAGTGTTTCACGGGTAAAACGATTGTATTGCGATAAATACTATTGTTAGGCGTGCTGAAATAATGTACATTAATTTCGAATTGACTTAAATTAACTATTTTGTGTCGTTCAAATGAGTATTTCTAAAATCTAAATCTAAGCAGTTAGGCCTAATAGCAAAAGGTTAAATGTTTTACGAGAACGCGTTTAATAATTATTGCTAGATAATTTCCCATTGTTTTAACATTGTTTTTGTAGCCCGTCTTAAATGTTTTGTCATACAGCAGGCCTTAAATCGTCCAGTAAACTACTACTGTACCACAGATATACTATCAGGGTCATATTATAGCCCTTTTATACCCCTGGTAAGCCAGTCTCTCTTGCTGTGTGTATGGCACACTGCCATAGTGCTAAGTTATTTTGCTAAAGGCGGAGCAAACGTGACGTCACCGTGAAACCGAGGAAGCCAATAAAGAGAAATTCGAATAAGAAGCCGGCTGACTGCAGCTTTGAGATAGAAGCTTCATGTGGGTCAAAAGTTTTGCACTCTTTGCAGTTAGGTACCATACAGATGAGCTAAATTATACAAAATCAAATACTTGTGTTCATTTTAATGTTCAGTTAAAACTGTTAGTTCAGTACAAGATAACTTGAATATTAAATCAAGGGAAAATAGTAAAAATTGAAAAAATCATGAAAAATAAAAATCTCAAAATTTCAAAGCACGATAAACCACATGCTGACATGAAATTTGGTGACATTCGTGCTTTTGCGCTGGACGGAGGACGAACGGCGGCGTCAATACTACAACTGATAGAATTACCTGAGGAAAAAATGAATATAGAATCCATCTGGAAGGAGTCTTGTGAGGCCCCATGCTGATTGTAAGGCCCTAAGCTGTGGCTTGTTTAGCTAGTACCTAAATCCAGCACTGTGTTTCCCCCACATAAATTTCACGATATAGTAGAGGAAATTCTATAAAGCCTCCTTTTTCTTCTATGCAATTTATTATACTATTTCAAGAAACTATTGATTTTTTTAATAAAGATGAACTATCAAAAACCGAAGTTACTTAGTTCAGTATTGCTAATCGTGTTAGATTTAGATGCTGCCGCTGTGGCGATTACAAATTCCAACTTTGCAAAACTTGGAACGGCCACTACTCATATTTGACGCAGTTTGATTATTTAACAAATTTCAATTCATTTCGATACCATTTTTCCTTACAGATAAATCTCAGGGTGATTACAGTTTGACGTCACATGTCGTAATGTTGTGTTTCCTGCTAGCCTTGAGCTCTCATGCTTCCGCTTGAGGCACTACTGTATTACCAATCTTTGCACGGGTTAAATTCTGAGTATATAAATAATCGAATATCCCGTTTTATAGAATTGACCTTCAAAGACTTGTAAATGTTTCATAAGCAAAGCGCTATAAAATTGTTCAAATTTTAGTGACACCGCAACTACCGTAATGCTAAATAATTCCGCGAAAATTCTCTGATACTAGTTGTTGATGTTACCTGTAATGTTAAATCATTCCGCGAAGATTCTCTGATATTAGTTGTTGATGTTACCTGTAATGTTAAATCATTCCGCGAAGATTCTCTGATATTAGTTGTTGATGTTACCTGTAATGCTAAATAATTCCGCGAAGATTCTCTGATACTAGTTGTTGATGTTACCTGTAATGTTAAATCATTCCGCGAAGATTCTCTGATACTAGTTGTTGATGTTACCTGTAATGCTAAATCATTCCGCGAAGATTCTCTGATACTAGTTGTTGATGTTACCTGTAATGTTAAATCATTCCGCGAAGATTCTCTGATACTAGTTGTTGATGTTACCTGTAATGTTAAATCATTCCGCGAAGATTCTCTGATACTAGTTGTTGATGTTACCTGTAATGTTAAATCATTCCGCGAAGATTCTCTGATACTAGTTGTTGATGTTACCTGTAATGCTAAATCATTCCGTGAAGATTCTCTGATACTAGTTGTTGATGTTACCTGTAATGCTAAATCATTCCGCGAAGATTCTCTGATACTAGTTGTTGATGTTACCTGTAATGCTAAATCATTCCGTGAAGATTCTCTGATACTAGTTGTTGATGTTACCTGTAATGCTAAATCATTCCGCGAAGATTCTCTGATACTAGTTGTTGATGTTACCTGTAATGCTAAATCATTCCGCGAAGATTCTCTGATACTAGTTGTTGATGTTACCTGTAATGCTAAATAATTCCGTGAAGATTCTCTGATACTAGTTGTTGATGTTACCTGTAATGCTAAATAATTCCGTGAAGATTCTCTGATACTAGTTGTTGATGTTACCTGTAATGCTAAATAATTCCGTGAAGATTCTCTGATGCTAGTTGTTGATGTTACCTGTAATGTTAAATCATTCCGCGAAGATTCTCTGATACTAGTTGTTGATGTTACCTGTAATGCTGAATCATTCCGTGAAGATTCTCTGATACTAGTTGTTGATGTTACCTGTAATGCTGAATCATTCCGTGAAGATTCTCTGATACTAGTTGTTGATGTTACCTGTAATGCTAAATCATTCCGTGAAGATTCTCTGATACTAGTTGTTGATGTTACCTGTAATGTTAAATAATTCCGTGAAGATTCTCTGATACTAGTTGTTGATGTTACCTGTAATGTTAAATCATTCCGCGAAGATTCTCTGATACTAGTTGTTGATGTTACCTGTAATGCTAAATAATTCCGTGAAGATTCTCTGATACTAGTTGTTGATGTTACCTGTAATGCTAAATAATTCCGTGAAGATTCTCTGATACTAGTTGTTGATGTTACCTGTAATGCTAAATCATTCCGCGAAGATTCTCTGATACTAGTTGTTGATGTTACCTGTAATGCTAAATCATTCCGTGAAGATTCTCTGATACTAGTTGTTGATGTTACCTGTAATGCTAAATCATTCCGCGAAGATTCTCTGATACTAGTTGTTGATGTTACCTGTAATGCTAAATCATTCCGCGAAGATTCTCTGATACTAGTTGTTGATGTTACCTGTAATGCTAAATCATTCCGCGAAGATTCTCTGATACTAGTTGTTGATGTTACCTGTAATGCTAAATCATTCCGTGGAGATTCTCTGATACTAGTTGTTGATGTTACCTGTAATGCTAAATCATTCTGCGAAAATTCTCTGATACTAGTTGTTGATGTTACCTGTAATGTTAAATCATTCCGTGGAGATTCTCTGATACTAGTTGTTGATGTTACCTGTAATGCTAAATCATTCCGCGAAGATTCTCTGATACTAGTTGTTGATGTTACCTGTAAGGCTAAATCATTCCGTGGAGATTCTCTGATACTAGTTGTTGATGTTACCTGTAATGCTAAATCATTCCGTGGAGATTCTCTGATACTAGTTGTTGATGTTACCTGTAATGCTAAATCATTCCGTGGAGATTCTCTGATACTAGTTGTTGATGTTACCTGCAAGGCTAAATCATTCCGTGAAGATTCTCTGATACTAGTTGTTGATGTTACCTGTAATGCTAAATCATTCCAGTAATGCTAATGTTACTTGCGATGCTAATCTTATAATACAATTTTAATGCTTCCAGGTCTCATGCAGTCGCAATATATGGCCTCCAATCAATTATAATGCTATTTTAATATAGCTCTATGTAAAACATACACTGTGGTCGTTTCTTCTCCTCTTTTCCTTCTTCCTATCCCTAATCTTACTATTTTTTCCATTCCATCATGTCTACTAACCTTAACCATTCTTTCATTCACTCATTCGTGCCACCCTAACAAGCCACGCTTTCAAGGTGTCGTACAGCAACTCTTTTATTTGGTTAATTTGACTTCATCAACGTTTTTTTACCTATACTGTTTCTTTTCCCCCCAATAATATTGTATGTTGGTGTATTGCATATGTATTGCTGGAGTGAAATAAATTGAATGATTGATTGATTGATTCCGCGAACATTCTCTGATACTTGTTGATGTTACCTGTAATGCTAAATCATTCGGCGAAGATTCCCCTGATACTAGTTGTTGATGTTACCTGGAAATTGCCAAATCGATCTGTTTCACTTCACCTGTAGGGAAGCTGTAGTATTTATAGGAGACACTGGGTGTCATACAGCACTTGTCGTTCAGCATTGAGCATGTAGAGGATGTAGGAAGTAAGTGGGCAATGTTGCGTGGCATTCATAATGGCATACATGTATTTCATAAATTGGACATTAACGGGATTACTTCATTCATATTGTCACACTCATTGCAGTAGTGCAACTATTATGATACAGTTATAATACTGAATGCCTAACTCGTATTATTTGCTCTGGGGTGCAAAAATCGAAAAATCTACACAGTGATGGATGATCATTATACTGTATATGACGTAGACTAAACTTGATGAGATTTTTGCACTGCAGGTGTCGCGATAGACGCATTAATTGACCCAGGTATGTTTTGATTACTAAAGCTCGGTGTGTGGTCGGACGTGTGCAACGTTAGTAACACAACATCGAGCGGGGTTAGTAAGTGGATGGTGACCAATGGAAATATTGTTTCATCAAAATTTTATAGTAGTATGATAAGGAGTTTATATTAGAGAAGTAGGCTTACTACAATATTCGCGAAAAATGTTAGAAGGATTCAGTAACAATGGTGTGATAAGCGCCTCGTGTAATTAGCAAAACCACGTTAAAGTCCCGATGATTTCACGAAAACCAGCGTACTGTCAATTTCCGTCAAAAGTAGTAGTAGTAGCAGCAGCAGTAGCAGTAGCAGTAGCAGCAGCAGCAGAAGCAGAAGCAGAAGCAGTAGCAGTAGGAGTAGGAGTAGCAGTAGCAGTAGCAGTAGCAGTAGCAGAAGCAGTAGGAGTAGGAGTAGGAGTAGCAGTAGCAGTAGCAGTAGCAGTAGCAGTAGCAGTAGCAGTAGCAGTAGCAGTAGCAGTAGCAGTAGCAGTAGCAGTAGGGGAGTAGCAGTAGCAGTAGGGGAGTAGCAGTAGGGGAGTAGCAGTAGCAGTAGGGGAGTAGCAGTAGCAGTAGGGGAGTAGCAGTAGGGGAGTAGCAGTACAGCAGCAGCAGCAGCAGCAGCAGCAGCAGCAGCAGCAGCAGCAGCAGCAGCAACAGTAGAAGTAGGAGAAGCAGCAGCAGTAGCAGTAGTAGTAGAAGTAGTAGTAGTAGTAGCAGTAGTAGTAGTAGCAGTAGCAGTAGCAGTATTTTTATAATAATTTTTTACGCAAAAAACAAATTTTGTGATATTTCTGTGCGAGCATTAGGTAGATTGCAAAAACTTGAATTAGTTTAAGCAATACACGCTTACGGGAAGCCATCATGCGCTTATAAAAAGTCACGAAGTCAACCAGTTACGTCATATAATTTTCACGTGACTAGCGGCTACCACCGAGCATGAAAATTTCAATACAGCAGCAGTAGTTAATGTCGTGTTGACATTATTTTGTAAGCTTCTTTGTTATATTTTTTCAGCACAAGAAAACCCTCCGCTTACATAAAGTTTAAAAAATTCATGTTGAAATTTTATGTCATTTACCGTACTACCTTTTCCATGCAGGACTTCAATCGGCCGTAACGCTGTATAAAATGTGTAAATTTAAACTCCCGCGATGACCGTTGGCGCAGCCATTTTGATGGTAGGTCGTTTGAAACAAGTTTTGATAAGACTGAGTAATGTGAGTTCTTGGTTTTGAGTGGCGCACCCTGGAGGGTGAGTCAGCGACATTTTACCAGTTGAAACATTTTAAATTATCATTTCTAGTTACATACGTCTTTCCAGCAGGAAAGCGAAATGCTAAGTAATATAGATTTGCACGGAAAGTTTTTTTGGGACATAATCTAACATTGCCTTTTCTTCCCCTGATTTACGTGTCGCAGTGACGTCATGCAATGGCGACTTCAGAACAATATTGCAGTGGACTTAAAATAAAAACAAGCAAAAAATCCTTTCAACTGGAGTACGAGAAATTAAGTAGTGTAATTTTTTAAGGCGATTTTTCTGAATCCTACTTCATGTACCCGTTTTCTTGTCCTTTAAAAGAAAACCGGACGATTGTGTCTACATTAGTTCAGAATAAAGAATGCTCTAAAATATTGAAAACTACAATAGCTTTTTTGAATCAAAGCTTAGATTAAATAATAATTACGTCGGATACTCAAATTTCGTTAAACTTTCAAAGCTACGCACGGCCCAGTGAATCTACTAAGATTGGAAGCGGCGTCTTTTTGTCACATGCGCGTGGCCGACAAATAGAAGGCGGCACCGAGATCATGAACTGCTGTGTTAGTTTCTGACGTCATGTGGCGTAGAGCCCATTTTCGTGACATCACGCGTTTAAGCAGTGCTGTAAAACTTACGCAAACGTGCTTGACGCGCAAGGGAAGATGCTTGCCATTGCACAAGCTGTGGTTAGTTTCTGACGTAAGCAGTAGCTGTGTTCGGTTGCCGTTAACTAACTTTCTAAAGTAATTATTCAAATATAAGAAACAATTGCTAGCTTGTACAGGCAAGAAAAATGTATATTTTGGACAGTAAATTAAAATGAGATTGAGTATAAGCAATCATCCAGTTTTCCTTTAATTACTAGCAATAAGATAAACGCAACATGCTAAATGATGTGATCTTTTCTTTAAATTTTTGTACAACTAGAGCAGTGGTTCTTAACCTTGTTGGAGGTACCGAACCCCACCAGTTTCATATGCGCATTCACCGAACCCCTCTTTAGTGAAAAATAAAATGTGATTTTTTTCAAATTCAAGACATAGATGTGTTTTTTACTGGTACACAAAATGAGCCGTGCATGAACATCACCTTGTTCAAAGAACAAAGCCAACACAATGCATAAACTCACAACAAATTACATACCTGCAAATCAGTGTGACTTCTGCTGTTGCCTTTGAGAGACCAGTTCAGATATGCGTGGCTTCACCTTGGCAAGTGCCACTCTCATGTCATTTTCACAGCAAAGTCTGTTCCCTTTCTTCGTTTTTATGTCCAGCATCCTCGAAAAGGATTGCTCACAAAGATGTGTTGTAACAAATGGTATAAAAATCCAGGGCTTTCTTAGCAATAACTGGATACTTGTTCATAACTGGAGCTCTGCCGAACCCCTGAGATCGACTCACCGAACCCCTAGGGTTCGATCGAACCCAGGTTAAGAACCACTGAGCTGGAGGCATATGATTGGTTTTTTGTACGGGTACAGCGCGCGACCACTAGTGTTTCGACAGTGTACTCAGTACGCCATGATTTCCCATATACATTCATTAGTCGGAAAGTTCATTTAATTCCCTGCCATGCCTAACTTGCATGGAGGCAAGCATTAGATGTCTGATTATGTAATTTAGGGCACGCGCCACGCGAGTATGTCGGTGTGTGAAAGGCTGACGGCCATTAAGCGGTTAATCCTTTTTATAGCAAGCTTAGTTCATGAAAGAGAGTTCACATTACATCAAAGTAAATACTTGACGTATTATTTAAATTATAAGAAAACTCTTCATAAATGAAGCTTGAATTTTTTTGTAGTTATGTCACTCACCATTAGCAGTAACGCTATATAAAACTTGTAAATTTAAACTCCCGTGATGACCGTTAGACGCAGCCATTTTAATGGTAGATCGGGTGAAACGTGTTTAGATAACATCGCGTAAAGTTCGAAAAAATAACCGGAGTATTCGTGGCGCACTCTTCACTAAACATAAACAATAGTTTAAATTACTTTGTGTTGTTAAAAGGTCTATGTGTTTTTCGGTGAATCAGTGGTGCACGCTGGGATAGCGATACAGTGCTGTTTTACGAGTTGGCACAAATATTTTAAGTCACTGAGATTTTTCTTTTCCAATTACATCAGTCTTTCAAACAGGTAAACGTAATGGAAGCAATATAACATTGTATGGAAAGTTTTTTGGGAGATGTTTAAAGTTTAAGGAGTTTAAAGTTTAAAGGAGTCTAGAGTTGCTCTTTACTTTCCCTTTTAGCTGTCGAGTTTGGTAAATAAATCCGTTCAATGGTCGTGAGAGTTTCTAATAGAGATGGGAGCATGAGATTGTGCTATTGACAAAACTGTAGCCATTTATCGTTTTGTAAATCAACATTGCCAAATAAAAAACATTTGCGGTGTGTTAGGATGACAGTGCAGAATTGTAGCTAGAAGGTTGGATTTTTATGTGAATGGAAACCAAAAAAATGGTTATTCATAAGAAAACCTGAAAATTTCCACTTTTTATGCTGTTTGATGCATTGCAAACACTCAGCGGCAGTGGCCTACTAGCAGATAAGTGTAGCAAGACCGAAACCTATACATAATCAGCAGATTACCTTTAGGTGGGGCAGTGAACCAGTAGGGATGTCTTGGTCATCTTTGGATTCACATGAACCATCACTGTCCTAAACAATTAGAAGTTTGGCAGAAAGCTTCCCAAAGGCAGTTTTCAGGTCACTCTTTGATGTTCCTACCAGACTAAGCATTGTTTAAGTGTTGGTGTTATGAGTTATGACTACTATTTGACTCTAAAACACTGAAAAACCTTCTACTGTTTTAAGTAAATCAAAACTAAATTTAGCGGATAAGTAAACATACAATAAAATAGCAAGGGACGCTGTAGTGTGTATTCTGAGGGTTTAACCTTTTTTCCAGCTAAGCTTTTACTTTTGAAGCACAAGAAAACCTTCCACTTACATAAAGCTTTAAAAATTCGTCGTGAAATTTTATACCACTGACGTAGTGCCTTTTTGCGTACAGGACTCGCATGGGCAGTAATACTGTATAAAACATGTAAATTTAAACTCCCGCGATGACCGTTAGACGCATCCATTTTGACGAAAAGTCATTTGAAACAAGTTTAGATAACACTGAGTAAAGTTTGAAAAAATAATCAGAGCATTCGTAGCGCACACGTCGCTAACTAAGTAAAATTTTAAATGACTATATCTTGTCAATAAGATTAAAAATGCGTTTTTTGGTTAGTGAGTGGTGCACCCTGGAGGGTGAGTCATTGACATTTCACCAGTTGGTGAAAACATTTAAATAATTAATAATTATCTTTTCTAGTTACATAAGTCTTTCAAGCAGGCAAGCGAAACGCTAAGTAATATGACTTTGCATGGAAAGTGCTTTTGGGACTTAATTTAACATTTCCTTATCTTCTCGTGGTTTACATTGTGCGTGTATGATGTCACGTAATGGCTCGGTCGGTGCAGTATTACTGGAAATTTACTTAAATGAAAACAAACGAAAATTCATTTTAACGCGAGTACAATATATGAATAGAAATGTTGTAATTTAAAATAATATAATTTTTTTAAGGCGATTTTTCTGAAACCTTTTTCAGGTACCCCTTTTCTTGTCCATTAGGGATCTAGGCTAAGCACACAAAGTTTCCGGCTAATTTTGGGGACCAACTTTGTAGTCGCACTTCGAGTCATTTGCCGCAGGTACGAACCGGGAAGGGAAATTATTCTTCCAGACAGCTGCGCTTTTCAAAGCTCCATTAGCGTTACGTCAAGCTTGAAATTTACGTAAATTCGCAAAGTGCTTATAATGATGAGCCTTCGTGAATTAAATAACCCCGTTGCTTTTTATTAAGTAATGACGAGCTCGCTGTTTACTAAATAAATACTACAAACGTCTGCTTTGATTACGTGAATGCAAGCACGATAGTCTTGCAGAACCTGACGGAATCAATCATTTGGCTTCTAATATGTAATGGAAAACCATTCTTGTCTTCCTCAGGGGGTGTGGTACCTAGCCTTTTGCGAGAGGGGTTACAAAACAGCACGTAACAGTACAGAATAATTTGCTACGTCAAACTGCTGCTGAAACGATAGACCAGTGGTTCCCAAACTTTTTTGACCCGTTTCCCCCTTTTGATGGCTGTTGATTCTCTCGTTCTCCCCTAGCCCATACTCATTGGTACTCATACTGTGAAAGAAAAGGAAAACGAACAACAAGCCACTCAGTTATTAGAATAGTGAGTATATACATTTATCAAAAAACGCTGGGCACAATCTAAACAAAGGAGCAAAACGCGAGCAAATTAATTTTATCTGTAGTATGCTAGTAGTTTTTATCTGTAGTTTTTTCTCTGCTTTTCTACATATTTTTTATTTTTATTTTTCCACCCATTCGTTCCCCCCTGCAGGTGGCTCATTCCCCCCGGTTGAGAACCCCTGCGATAAAGACAAGATTTATTTCCTGTCGCTCATTTAACAGACAGTATTAGCATAAGTTTAAGTTACTGTATCAATTTCTGTACTGGTTCGCTCATTCATTACCTATTTGGCTTCTGTTAACTATTTAATTAGTGCATAATAGGCTGTGCCTATATAAACTGGTTGTATGTTTGTAAATTTACTACTGTTGATAACAGCAGTAGTCTGTTGAAACGTTTATCATGATTTGAACTATGTAAAGTAAACGTCTTAATAAAGTTGTGGTATTTTAACTATAAATTGCAATACAATTTTCTCTTCTGATTCTGTAAGAATGCAGTCGCTAATCCCGCGACAAAAAATCGGTCAAAATCGGCTTTGATACTTTTGACATATACAGTAAGTCCTCGCTTAACGACTCCCGGCTTAACGACGTTTAGTTTGAACGGTGCCGATCATTTGACGACACCTTTTTTTCACTTAACGACACACGTTTCGCTTTAACGACGATTTTTTACTTTGTTCAAGGCAAATTTCATTTGATTAACAAAATTTTTACCTAATTTGATGCATTACTACAGTACATATTGCATTACACTGTACGCCCAAATCCAGTCTTCTAAACCATCACGTCTAGATGTGTTATCGACTGATAGAAAGTGAACCAGAGGATTCCAAAAGTGCTGTCGTTTTTCATCCATGACGTCACGATATTCGTTACCTTTGCCCCCTAATATGTTACTCGTTGGCTTTGTACCTCCTTGCGAAAGGTCATGTGCCACCCTGTACAAAACTGTCCATGCTCACAGCACCACAGCTTGACGAGTCGTCTTATTCATACAGACAGTAATTATCACCAGGCGGTATTTCATCATTTTAATTTCTCAAATGATTAATGATGCGTGTTGGTTCGCGCTGATACACGTGTTACATACGGGTGTCATTCAATGTGGTATTTGAATCGGAAATGCGTTTGAACAGGACGAACTGTAGAGCAACATTATTCATTTAAAGGAAGACAGGATGAGTTTTCAAACACTATCCCATTTTCAAATCCGATAAAAAGTATACATTTTAACACCAATAATGCTACAAAAGCATTGAACCTAGCCACTGGGGGGGAGGGGGGCAAGCCAGCCCAACTCAGTGCCTGTCCCAAGCCCGGATAAATAGGGAGGGTTAGGGTCAGGAAGGGCATCCGCCTGTAAAAACTGCGTCAAAACCTTCTATGAATGAGTCGGTGAGACTTAAAGGTGAGTCCACTAAGAAGTGGTCAGACCCGTTCTAATCTATCGGCTGGAAGCAGCTTCTCTAAAGAAGACAGAAGAGAAGAAAATGGGTGTGGTGGAGATGAGGATGTTGAGATGGATGGTGGGAATAACAAGAAGACATAAAATTAGAAATAATAATATCAGAGGAACAGTAAAAGTAGTGGAAGCCTCGCAAGATTGCGATGGTATGGACACCTGAAAAGAAGAGTCGGTGAAGATCTTGTGGGAATTGAAGACATAAATGAAGAGGTGGTCAACAACAGGAATGCGTGCGGAAGACTCATTCACAACGGCGACCCCGAATAGGGAAAAGCTGGGAAGAAGAAGAAGAAGAAGAAGAATGTTACAAAAGCATTTCTGATGATTAAATACTAGAAAACTTAATTAATGACGGACAAGCCCAATTATTGATGACCTCATAAACTAGCAAAATTTTCAACAGTAAAAATATTTCAGCACGTGTTTGCGAAAGCAAAAATTGAAGTACAGTGCTACTGGAAGATATTTAGTGTGTTGTAGTAAAACAAAGCAAGTTTTAAGATAAAAAATTCAAATTTCAAATTTAACGCTGTGCTCGCGCATGAGCTGTCGAACGTGTGTAGCTCGTCACAAACTAACACATCTGGACTGAGAGGTACGACACCTGTTTTTTGTGCAACGCGTTTCTGAAACACAGGCACTGGTGCCCGTCTAATTAGAGAATGGCGAAATGCAAGGAACAGCGAAGAACTAGTGGCGTGAACGCGAAATTGTGTTTGTGCTAATATTTTCTTATCAAACTTCTGCACTAAGATATAAATGGAGATTATAAGATTTATAAGCAATAATAAAAAATTCTCATAAAATAAATAAGACGTATATTTTAAGCTTTTCGTAAATTGCTTGCCAGATATTTTGGCCATCTGATATCATCATCACCATCATCATCACCACCACCACCACCACCACCATCACTACCATCACCACCAGTGGATGTGAAGAAATTCCCCTGCTCCATTTTCCTCTTCATATTTATTGTCATTATCAGTGGCAGTATCATCGTCATCGTCGTCAGTATCATCATCATTATCATAATAATCTGTATCATTATCGTTTTCATTGTTGCTGACTCACTGTCATTATCATTACCATTATTATTAATTATTATATTTAAGATATTCCGTTGTTTAAGCTTTACACACTACAAATGTTTAGGTCACCATTTGCAGATGTTGTTTCAGTAATTACATCTTTTCAGAGAGATGATAATCACCTAGTTTTTTTTCAACAACTTCGTTTAGTAGTTTAGTAGAAAATGACTCCATGTGGTTCAGTGATTTATTGATTTGCTATTGATGAACAACGGTTGTACGCGGGGGGCAAGTTTACTCCTTTTAACAAAACGTTAAAATGTGATCTATGGCAATGATACTCCCAGGGGAGGAATTTTTGCCAGCGGAGTAATTGCGAAGGAACTTCCGTTAGAGGAGGAACGGGAGAAAGTTACATTGTGTGGATATAAGTTATGATTATATATGATAATGAACTGTATGAAGCAAATTGTAAAGCGAAGGAACTTCCGTTAGAGGAGGAACGGGAGAAAGTTACATTGTGTGGATATAAGTTATGATTATATATGATAATGAATTGTATGAAGCAAATTGTAAAGATATTCAAGATTCATTCATCCATCAGCTTCCGAGCATCAAGTGATCATCATCATCATCATCATCATCATCATTTGGGAAATTTTAAGTCATAGTAAACAACGGTTACAGCGCTGTGCGATTTTAGAGCCAAATCTCAGCCAGTATGAAACCGTGAAGCCATGTAAGTACAGCAATACTGAAGCCAGTAATAGATTCTTACCAAGCGTGATTCCGTATTTTAATAAGTTCCTTTTTGCAATGAAGTGTGACTTACCCAAGTGGAGGTTTATTGCACAGTGATTACTCACATTGGTTAAGCATTTTGTAATTAAATACTACCACCATGCAGGCCGAATTACCCCTATAAACTAGTATAGGCCGCAATTAAGGCCTTTCAAGCTTAAATGTTTTCAAATACCTACATTTTTGAAAAATGACTGTAATCTTTTAATATTTTGTATTGCTGAAACAATACACTTTACTTAAAGTAAAATTTCAACTTGAAAAAGGAGGTCTGAAAGACCCAATTTGAAAAAGTTGCCTCTGTTCGTGGTCCCTTATTTGAGATAAAGGGTCCTTTTCTGATGCCTTTTATTTTAGATAAAGGGCCCCTGTTTGAAGCTATGTAAATCTGGGATAAATTTACTTCAAGCTGTGTAAGTGTAGCTAAAATATATCACCACATTCAAGACATGTGCGAGCGAGTTAGGGGGTAGCTTCGTCCTTGTTTAGAGCCTAGAGGCCCCAACAGGTTATAATTCGGCACTGCCACCATGGCAGGTATCTTTCAAAAATCAGATAAAATAATCTCTGTCTTAAACTTCAACATGATTACCTAATGTTTGTTCAGCCGTGTTTGGTAGGTCATACTTTAAAATAGTACAGAAGTGAACGTAGTAGGGTGTGTGTGTGGGGGGTGGGGGTGTCACACTTGGCGAGAGCGCATTGTTGGTGCCTACATTGCTGCAGTTAAAGAGTTAGATATCGGCTCTAAATTTGAACAGTGTTGCTGTTTGACATAATTTATAATTTCCCAAATGATTAACAGTTTCTGATGTCGATCATTTCACTCGTTCTTGCTCTGTTTCTTGTCTTTACAAAGTTTTGAAGCCCTTTTTCTCTTCCCAACAACACGATTATTTTCGTATTAAGTCAAATGTAAGTTTCACTGTTCACCGAAGTAAGGAGTTCGTTTTTATTTGACTGCAGTTAAAAGAGAAATATTGTTTCATAAATTGTTTCAGTAATTATCATTGACACTGTAATTTAAGTAATGGTGCTGAATAATTTATATGATGTGGATTCAAAATGGGAAAGGAATTGTGGAGAAGTCAGGGGTTGCAAGGGGAGGAATATGATCGTGGGGGGCGGGCAGCTGATTTGTAGTCGTTAAACTATACAGTAGAGCACTTGGGTTAGGATTGCGGGTTACTAAGTGACCAAGTGACCGACTAAACTAAACAGACAGTGAAGTTTCCTCTGAAAGCTCTAATAACCGAATAAGATGAAATAAGATGTTTATTTATCTACCAGTATTTCTACGTACGCTTGAAAGCTGCTTTTTGATTTACACATTTTTACTGATATTACACCAAAATTTTATTAAATTTTACATGAAGCTGACACGTCACATTATTTTCTTATACCGGGTGGCGCGAAAAAATGTGTCGAAGTTTACACTACATTGGAAGCAACATTAAAACCAAGTGCCTTACAAAGTTGAAACTTCACAACTTGATATTACAATAGTTTAACTTTTGGCTGTGAAAGTTACGAGTTTATAGTTTTAGTGATTTTTAAGTTATGACCGAAAAACTTTGCATGTTAAAACCTTAAATGCCGGAACAACTTAAGCTAATCATCAACTGAACAACAGCCACGTTCAATGACGTATTAAAACACTCAAACATGACAGCGAAACAATGAAGAAATGAAACTGTTTACGTCATTGGTCTTGCCGCAGAGAATAAAACATTGATAAAGATTTGCTGTCGAGAAAAAATGGAACTTGGTTCAATGAGCTACGGTATCTGGAATTCTCTCGAAGAGAAGATGTACGACAGCCACGCGGAACCGTTTGACTTTGATGAACTAAAGGCAAAATCTGTTTACTGCTGGGACCAAATACCGCTTTAAGAACTGAGAAATTGGAAGGAACGTCTTTGGTTTACAGTGAAAATGGTGGAAACATTTATCACTTGATGCAAATTTTAACAATAGTGACACAAGGTTTTTACCGGCGTTTTTTGACGTTTATTTAAGACAAATTTCTGTATATTTGGAAATTCTAAATAAATGACCTAAAATTGTTGGTGTTTATACCTAAGTGTCTGCAGCATCAGTGTGGTAACTTTCATTTATTTTTCTTTTTTTTCTGCTTTCATTTTTCTTCATCTTTCATTTTCGTGATCGAAACTTCCGCAAATTTTTTGCGCCACCTGATATCTTTGTTATTGAATGCCCATACCATTGTTTGACAGATTCTCTTTGTATGATAGATTAACTCATCAGGGGCGGAACTAGATGTGACAGGCAGGGGGGGGCGCAAAAATTTTCTGGGACGGCGAGGTATCCGAAGTGGTTAAATAATGGTTGGTTAAGCCAATTTTTTAACCCCTTTTATTCTGCATGCAGGCCAATAATTAGCATGTGTGTAGGACGGCGTAGCGGACAGAGCAATAATGAGAAAATTAACTCTCAGTTAACCTTACGTTATTAATGTGCCTCTAACTAAATTGTTATTTACAGTAATTTATCACACACAAGTTTTAAGAAAATAATACGCAGGAAATAATGTCAAAATGAAATGTGGAACGATACTACAAAAACGTCTAAAGTTTTCAAAAAGTCTCAAATTTCAGCATGGTACCGCTGCTACACCAGCATCCTATAGCTGTGCACACAGACCGGTTGGCCTGTGTGTAGAGCCTGTGACTGTGTATGGTCCCTGTAGGCCTACACTGTGGTAGGCACCTCTATGCACACTGAGTTTTGTCTGCACGCACACTGAAGCTACCAAACATTTGTTTACCTAATTCTAATTCATATTAAAAATGATTACATGCGAACTGCAATTTTCACTGCAAAAAAATTATTTGTCCGATTTTGCAGGGGGCACCCCCCTCGCTCCCCCTAGTTCCGCCCCTGTAACTCATTGAAGGTTACGGGGATTTCTCTTCCAATTTAGTTTGGTGAGACGCAATTACAAGATATTTTACAGCGACCCCATTTGGCAGGGGAACATTAATATCTCTTTCTGCTATAATGACTCAATAGACGTCAATGAAGTACATTTTAGTGGGTAGTTTTGTCAACTTGTTTATTAAACGGCTTCTGTTCGTGGTTCGTCAAGCGTGATTCCATATAGAGCTGTGTTTATTATGATTATGGCTTCGTGAGAGAGGGTGCTTGTTGTTTATGCTCCAGTGAAAACTTGGCTTCATGAGAGGGGGTGCTTGTTGTTTATGGCCGAGGGGTTATACAACCGTAACAAAAGGTTACGAGTACAAATTGTGAGAACGGACAGCAGAACAGACAGTACATCAGACTACCGGCGTTTAAAGGAGACGAATAAGCAGTTTTAAAGCATGTCCCTAAATTTCCGGACAATATTATATTACGTAACATTGTGCTTAGCTGTTTTAAATCATGAGTACAAAATGTGAGAACGGACAGCAGAACAGACAGTGCACCAGACTACCGGCGTTCAAAGGAGACGAATAGGCAGTTTTAAAGCATCTCCCTAAATCTCTATAGAATATTATGTTACGCAGCATAACTTACCTACTTGAAAGTCTCATGTAATTGGAAATGGAAATTCTTGGTAATTTAAAATCTTTGCGCCAACTGATACAACGTCACTGTTTCACTATCCCAGTGTTCACCAAGGAGCGTCACTATTTCACAAAAAAGTATTAATTTATATTAAGATAAAGTAATTTTTATTTCTGCTTAGTTAGTGAAGTGTACGCGCTGATTATTTTTTCGAAATTTACGCATTGTTATCTAAACTTCTTTGACCGTTAAAATGGCTGCTCCTAATTGCAAGTTTTATACAGCGTTACTGTCAACGCAAGCTCAGTCTCCGTCCGGAATGCCAGCATGTAGGATACAAAATTTCAAGAGAATCGTTTTAGTTATATGTAAATAAATTATTTTGTTGTCCTTGTACCATCAACGGGATGTAATCACTTACGTGCTGTCTTATTGCATACAGAGCTTGCATTAACAGTAACGCTGTATAAAAATGTAAATTTAAACTACTGCGATGACCATTGGGTGCAGCCATCTTGATGGTAAGTCGTTTGAAACAAGTTTTGATAACTTTGCGTTAAATTTGTAAAATTAATCTTGGCATTTGTAGAACACTCTTCACTATCTAAACAAAAGTTTAAATTATTTAGTGTTGTCAATATGATCAATAATGTGTTTTTTGGTGAATCAGTGGTGCACGCTGGGATTAAAGGAAAACCGGACCTCATCTTAAACTGACGAGTTGGCACAAATATTTTAAGTCACTCAGATTTTTCTTTTCCAATTACAATATTCTTTCAAACAGCTAAGCGTAATACAACTCTGCATGGGAAGATCTTTCGGATACACTTTAAATTCCCCTTCGTCCTTTTAACTTCTCAATTGTAAACCGAATGTCAATATATACCTGCTCAATAAACGGTTGGATTTATGATTAAGCTTTATGTCATTTACAACTGTTAGAAATCTCAAGAACTTTACAGAGAATCACAGAAAGTCCGCAATAAGCCCATTAAACTTTCAGTTTCTTCAAACGGTGCATTATAAACCACGCAACTCTTTCTGCCCCCAGAGGCAAATAACTTCTAGCTTTAAGATAACCGGTTTTCGCCAGCGTTTTAAGTCGCCCAAGTCCCTTTTGTGATGCAAACGTTATTTCAACAATCCAGGCGCTGACACCGAAGCAATATGAGACTTTGCCATTGAAGAGGACTGAAGCAAGACGCGTGACAGAAATAAACCATTATCATTGTTTGGGTTTAAAAACGTCAGTTGAAAAAACCATAGATTTTAGAAGAAAAGATGCCGTTGATGCAGTGAATTGATGTAAAAGATTAGACTATGATGACTACTGTCTTCTCTGAGCCTCTCACCGTATTTATATATGCATATATATATTAAAAGACAAATTACTAGACAAAAATACTATATATATGTATTGCTAATACTATATATATATATAGTCTTTTACAAGTACAATTGTCTTATACAAGTACAATTAACAAATCAGGCACTTAAATAAAGAACGCATACAGGAACACAAATACAGGACTCTTTCTAAATGTATGTATTACAAAATATACAATAATTTATAACAAACCCATCTACATATATATATATCACAGTGCTGATTGAATACATTAATTCTTAGCAAAATTAATTTAGAATCACGTATTGTTGAAATTTTATGCACATAGTAAAAATCGTAATTTGTCTTTTAATGTATATATATATATTTATTTGTGTGATTTTTTAATTGTACTTGTGTTTATGTTATTATATATATATTATATATATATATATATATATATATATAATGCTTTATATGTATATGAATGATGTATGTGTAGTCACGCACGCACACACAGACACGCACGCACGCACGCACACACACACACACATTCAATGTCTTCCTGTAATGATTGGGCTACACTAGCAAGCTTTTTTATTCTTTCTTTCTCACCAATGCAGAGCTGTAAGTTACACTTACTAAGTAGCTATGGAATGTACTCCAAACCAGGGCCGGATTATGACCTTTAGAGCCCCTAGGCTAAACAAATCATGAGGTCCTACGCAGACGGAGCAACACTCTAACTCGCCGGCACCTCTGTATTGAGTGTTTTTTTACTCGTGAATTATTTTAGCGATATTTACCTAGCTTGAAGTAAATTTACCGCAAATTCTTTAAATAAACTAGAATAGTTATCTTTTGTTTGTTAATAAAATATTCTTAAAGAAATACGAGTATTTTACTATTTATTGCTAACCAAATTATCACATATTTCAACACAAGCATAGTGAAAAAACTGGTGTTTTACCAAATATTACAAAGCTTGTGGGGCTCTAGGCTGCAGCCTATACTAGCCTATAGGATAATCCAGTCCTGTGCAAAACTATTGGAAATTTGAAAACGAATCCAGTCGTAAAGGATTATTATTATTATTATTATTATTATTTATTTTTAAAAACTATGTACAGAATACATTCCCTCTATTTATAGGGATATGTTTAAAATTTCTAGAAGCATTTACAACGTATTAAACCTATTCACATATATATATATGTGAATATAATATATATGTGAATATATAATATAATATATATATATGGATTATAATTTGTAGCTATGTCTATTGTATCTGATCGTTGTCGTTCAATGTGTCTCATGCGTTGGATTCTAAATTATATATATATATATATGCGTTGGATTCTAAATTATATATATATATATATATATATAATTTAGAATCCAACGCATGAGACACATTGAACGACAACGATCAGATACAATATATATATATAATTTAGAATCCAACGCATGAGACACATTGAACGACAACGATCAGATACAATAGACATAGCTACAAATTATAATCCAACAGTACATACATGATAATGAGCTTTTTTTAATAATTAGTAACAAAAATTTACAACATTATACACAATGAAAAACAGCGAGTACAATCATAATAAACATAATTACCAATTCTAATGTAAATTCACATAAATCATAAATAAAAACAAAACAGCATGTAGAAAACACGACGAGAGTTGTAAAATTTCATCCCCAACGGACTGTTTATATACGGGCGAAGGACGATAGGAATAAATCCGAGTTGAGATTTGAATTCCTATCGTCTTTCGCCCGAATATAAACAGTCTGTACAAAACTATGTACCCGTACAAAACTAGCCCTGTACAAAACTATTGGAAATTTGAAAACGAATCCAGTCGTAAAGGAAGAAAATGTAAAAAAGTTCGGACTGGACGAAAGACCTCTATCCTTCCAGGAACTCGCATTTAAGATCACTCCCGATTTTTCACCTTTCGGACGGATTTGTTGTGAAAATTTAACAATTCTTGATTCGTTATATCAGCTTAACAAATTTTCTTGATACTAAAATTATAAGGAATTCACTTAAAGCAAGTATTTTAAATGTGAGACGAATATGCAAAAAAGTAGACCAACTCAAGAAGAGAGAGTGCCGTTTGTTCAAAAAATGAGGAATTTATGGAATGCGAACCGGTTATTCCACTCATGAAGGTTGTAATTTGACTGCAATTATCACGTGACTTTACTCGTGTGATTTAACTAAGTGTACTTACAGCGCATGCGTGACCAGCAGGTTTGGTTATTATCGTAATGCCTTGCAATTTTCTGAAGTGCCGTATTTACTACCGTAGTAAGAGGGGGCATTTGAGACGACAGTAACGTAAGCTGTAGTGGCGCGAGATAGGGGTGAGCATCGAACGTTCGAATCGAGGAGATCTTTAATTCGATTCGAGCCTCTAAAAGTGTACATTCGAATAATTCAGCAGTTTAACTACGTACGTTCTTTATCATTAAAATGTTTGAAACCTCATGCAGTCGGCACAGTTTAGCTGTGATTTCTGTGCACAATTTTTAGACAAATTATTTATGTTTTTACTGCCGAATAAAATCAAGTAATATGCATTTTCTTTGTAAGATCGCTCTTCATCAATGATTCGGAATTGATCCGCTTTGCTTTCTAGTGGAGAATGCTCTTGTGCATTCACTCCTTGTGCAAGATTATTCAGCTAACTAAAAACAAAAACATCAGTCCAACTTCACGCTGTTAACAGGGTGAGGATTAAAGCAAAACCGGACCCAATCGTAAGCTGCAGGTCGAAACAATCTACTCTTCAAAATTTTGAAAGGAAGATTATTATTTCTTCAAAAATGACTTACGTGAAAGAATCATTACCACACAAACGCAATTTCGCGTTCGCGCCACTAGTTCTTCGCTGTTACTTGCATTTCGTCATTCGCTAGTTAGACGGACACTATCGCTTGCATTTCGGCAACGCGTTGCACAAAAAACAGGTCCCAGTTAAAATGTGTTAATTTGTGACTAACTACACACTTTCGACAGCTCTTGCGTGAGCACAGCGGTAAATTTGAAATTTGAATGTTTATCTCAAAACTTGCCTAGTTTTGGTACAATACACTGAATATCAATTTTCGCTTTTGCAAACACGTGCAGCACGCTCGCGGAATATTTTGGCCATTGTGAATTATGTTAGTTTGTGATGTTATCAATAGTTGGGCTCACCCGCCGTTAATTAAGGTTTTAATCTATTATTTAATTATCAGAAACGCTTTTGCAGTATTAATTGTGTTAAAATGCATTCTTTTTATCCGACTTGAAAATGGGGTAGTATATGAAAAATCGTTAGGTCTTATTCTAAGTTTTTAAGTTTTGTTTCTCGCGCGTTCCTCAGCAACTAAGGCAATTTTCTGCCAAAGCTGCAAAATTTGTCACATCTTTACGAGCTAGCAATATCAGAACTGGACATTAGGCTGTAAATTAACTGTAATGTGTACGCGATAAATCAGTTATAATGGGATTGTTCTTGTTAAGTTAAGTGATAGTGTAATACGAAGAATTTTTTATGAGCTAACGTACAACTTATAACCACCATGGGCTCATTTGTTTGTAATTATTCGATATGACAGTTAAATGATGCAGTTGGCGCGTGGAATCCAGCACCTAGCTTCACTCTGAAGAAAGACGAAGAAGAGTTGCCTGACTTAGGTTTCTAGAGTTTTCCATATTTACCAGTCGGTTTAGTCCAGTGGTAACGCGTCCGCTTTCCGTCTGGGATGTCGTGAGTTAGATACTGCCAGCCGGATCATGCCAAAGACTTGAAAAATGCTACCTGCTGTTTCCCTGCTAGGCGCGTGGTATTTAGGGTAAAAGTGGGGTAATAATAGGCTCTGTTGCGTAGTTGTAGGTTGTTATTTACAGTTGGCGATAATAGCTCTTTCAGCTTATGTTAATTGTTTATGTAAAAGCCGACTTTAATTAAAGATTATTATAATTATCATCATAATTATTATCATATTACAGCAAGGTGTACAATCAACCATATCATCAAAAGGCAGAATTACGTCGTACCAGGGCCGGCCTAAGGTAATTGGAGGCCCTAGATGAAGTGAATTTGGTGGCCCCAAATGAAATAGAAAAATAAAAAATAAATACGAAAAAAATAAAATTACGCACAAAATTCTCAAAAAAAGGCATGCGGCGAGAGAGAGAGAGAGAGAGAGAGAGAGAGAGAGAGAGAGAGAGAGAGAGAGAGAGAGAGAGAGAGAGAGAGAGAGAGAGAGAGAGAAAGCAATATGTTCGCATAAAGCAAAAAAATGTTGCCTCGGCGTGAGGCCCCCCTGGAGGGTGAGGCCCTAGGCGGTTGCCTAGTTTGCCTAAGCTTAAGGCCGGCCCTGATCCTACGTGTAGTTATCATCCATGGAGGACCATCTTAATACATGCGCACATTGGGTAATTGCCCGGTGGTCCCATCCTAATATTCCTTGCTGTATATCATGTTTTTTTAATTTTAATGTTTAAACACTGATTTTGTTGGAAGTACCGATACAATAAATATATGTTTCATTTATCGACCGTTTACATTTTAGTCGTGTCCGTGGTTTTGTAGGTAGGGGCCCCAGCGCACTGCTTTGCCCGGGGGCCTATAATGTTGTTGAGACGGCCACGTTAACACCGTAATTCATTGGTTACGAGCTTGCGTTTATCCACACCGGAAGTTTTGAAAAGACAGCCCTTTTCTGTCTGCACTTTTCATAACTTGTCAATCGACTGAAAATGTATAATCAACCGCAGACTTGGTGACAATTTGTGAAATTTAGTCAAATTGCTTGCTACAGTCATTGTCTAAAACATTTTTTTTGTTTTTTTCGGACTATAAAACAGAGTTTTAATTCATGGTCTATTCGACTAATGCAGAATCTACTCTACAAGACTTTTTGTCTTTCAAGTAAAGGTCTTCTGTGAAGTTAGGCTTATTTGAATGTTCTCGAAAAATGTTAAAAGGGTTTAGTGTAATAAGTGTGATGAGTGCCGCGTGTGATTAGTAAAATCATTTTAAAGTCGCGATCATTTCTAGCTTTGGCACGCCCATTTTGAACGCCCATTCTTCCACCAATGACGTCGTTCATCTACTGAAGAAAATCACTGCACTTCTGCCAATTTCTGTCAAAGGTAGAATATTTTTAGAGAAAATTAGACATCAAATTTTGTGATATTTTGTACGAACACTAAGTAAGCTGCAGAACTTTGAATTAGTTTAAAGGGAAGCCACGAAGTTCTTACGAAAAGTCACGAACTCCACCGGTAACGTCATCGGAAAATTTCTGTACAGCGGTAGTGTAAATTAACTTTATGCTTTATAGACAGTTTTCTTGCTCTAAATTTAAGTGGCACTTAAATAAATTTAAAGGAAGACAGGATAATTTTTCATATACCACCCCATTTTCAAGTACGATAAAACGTATACATTTTAACACGATTAATACAGCAAAAGCGTTTCTGATAATTAAATAATAGATTAAAAACTTAATTATCGGCGGGCGAGCCCAACTATTGATGACATCACAAAGTAACATAATTTTCAACAGCAAACATTTTCCGCGAGTGTGTTGCACGTGTTTGCGAAAGCGAAAATTGAAGTACAGTGCTACTGTACGATATTCAGTGTGTTGTACTAAAACTAGGCATGTTTTAAGATAAACTTCAAACTTCAACTTTACCGTTGTGCTCACACATGAGCTGTCGAACGTGTGTAGTTCGTCACAAACTAACACATCTGAACTGAGATGTACAGCACCTGTTTTTTGTGCAATGCGTTTCCGAAATGCAGGAGCTAGTGCTCGTCTAACTAGCGAATGGCGAAGTGCATGTAACAGCGAAGAACAAGTCTCGAGAACGCGAAATTCTGTTGGTGTGGTAATAATTCTTTCACGTTAGTCATTTTTGAAAAAAAAAATAGAATGTTTCCGTTCAACATTTTAAAGAGTAGATTGTTTTGACCTGCAGTTTAACATTGGGTCCAGTTTTGCTTTAACAGGCAAAGAAAGTGACTTGTCCTTTACTTTAAAAATCGATAGCTGTTGACGTACAGTACACCAAAACTTTCAAATATTGCAATCAGGGTGTACTGTACACCAGCTGTGGTGTTTGCTACAGAACTTCGAGTACGTAGCAGAGTACGTAGAATCTGCCAGGTTATAAATAAAGTTTATAGAATAATCGCTGTAAATTCACACATGTTAATTGTGTAATTTGCAATTCTTTTATAGCAGCAAAAGCTGTTCAGTATGGCTGCTTAGTAGATTTCTCATGACGGCTGCTATACTGGATAGCATCATAAATCGTTTTTAACGCGTGTTGTGTTCGCCATACCTCAGCGCCGTGCCTCACTTTTGCAACAGAATCCTCTTTTTCACGTCTTCCCAGAATAGTTTCTGGCTTCATTGGTTGGTTCTAATTATAGGCGCGAATATAGTGGCTTCTTCTGCTGACGCGTGACGTAATGTCGCTTTTTACAAGTTTCGCGCCGGTGTTTTTTCTGTCCTAATTAAAAGTAAAATACCCAGCTTATTCTAGTGCTGGCATCTGCTGGTCGATATTTATATTTTTCGATCATATTTTTTGATTCGCTCTTATGACTGCAGTCTGCAGCTACGTTATTTTGTAGCCTAATAACTCAATTAAGAACTTGTAGAGAAAATAATTGGCAATTCGTTTGTAGTATATTAAACGCGAAGCATAAGTCATTTATTTCACATTACACATTTACAATGATTATACAATATCTAGTGAAAGGGCCTACAATGAACGTAATACAAATAAGAAATACTGCACAGGAAAAGCCTCAAACACTGTTCACTTATGCACGAAGGTAAATGTGTTGTGGGCAAACAAAAAGCCGGGCTTGTTAGATTGTCCCACACAGTGAAAGAAAAAAATATGGAGATAATCTGAAAATTTAAAGTGAATCGTGATTAAAAAAAACATTAGTGCTTAAAATGGAATGACGTAATGAATGAAGCTCATATATGGGAATGGACCACGATTACTTGAAGTAACTATTATATGTTTTTCTGGGCGATTAGGCTTAGTTAATGGGCGATGTGATTTTAGATATTATTAGCATATTATATGAGTCTAAACTATGATATACTGTAAATAATGTATTCTACCTGCATTTGTACCCTATGCAATGTATATCTAATGTTATATTCGTCACCCTGTAAGCCATTTGCCACGAGTCGACAACAGGACCTATTAATATGCTAATGGTTGTGGCGGTACTGGGATCTTGCTTTGGCACTCTACATTGAGAATCCTACCTCTCTGTGAAGCATTATTTATGTAGAACAGCAAGATCAGTAAACCTCATATTCGAACTGAACGCTTTGACCGAAAAGCAATCCCTAAGTCGCTCAGGGATATTGTACCCATCAAGAAATTTGACAGGAAGCAAACAGATGTGGCCTTTTATGATAAGAAAGGAATTTACAATTGCCCACACAATTTAGAAAACGTAACCCTAGCCCTAACCCAACCACAACCCTAACCCTAATCCCAACCACAACCCTAATCCCAGCCCTAATCCTAACCCTAACCCTAATCTTCTTCACGATCTAATTTCTTGTGTGTAGGGAATTGTAAGCTTTCGCCTGAGATAATTCTGTAAAGAAGGTTTCGTCAGCGTTTGTTCAAAATTTAACTCGCGTTTTAATTTTTCAGGTTTAATAGAGCTCTGTCAAAATGGCGGACGCATCTGGAACGAGGACCACTACAGTAACAACAACCAGGACCCAGACGACAAAACCTTATTTTGATCCGGCGTATCTGCGCACAATACCTGGAATCCTGAAGATAGTTCAGATAATATTGGATATCATTGGTCTTATATGTGTAGCCTCCGTAGGATATTCTGCAAGTTACAGGAGCAGTATCGGCGGAGATCCCTTTTATGAATTCGTGGCTGTCGTCGGTTTTGTTGTTACCTTGATTCTCCTAATATTATACCTGTTCCATGTTGTGGGGTACTTATACAAGGTGCCATGGTATCTGATCGAGTTCATCTATTGTCTTGTGTGGGCCATCTTCTTCCTCATTGCCTCCATCTGCGTCGCAGTGTACTGCAGCAAGTATGGTTGTCGACACAGGCATGCTGGTTGGGGTGCTGGAGCGTTTTTCGGCTTTTGCGCAATGATCGCCTATGCTGTGGATGCCTACTTCAAGTTCCGCGCCTGGCGGGCAGGAGAGGCACCGCAAGTTATTCGCTCTCAGTCTAGCCAAACAACGACATCAACGGCGACAGTGGAGGCGTCTCGATATTAACTGACTGTAGTGCCATCTTTTGTTAAAATATTAATCAAAATAGTTCAAAGGTCTGTTTAAAAATGCTCCATCATTATATGGACTTTGTCGAGTTTTGATGACATTTGCTTTTAGGAGTTTGACCGGTGCTTACAAAGGAGCTGGCAAAATCAAATAGATGTTATAATTTTTAAAATAACAGTCCATTTTACAGCCTTGACCGATGTGGTCTTGCATCTTGCGGAATATACGTGTTTACACTGCAAAACCAAGGGTTCTTAGCTACTGAACTTATAAACAAGAACATGGCAAATTATTCAATCATGGAAGTGCTTTTCTTTTAATTTTTTTAATTTTACATTGCTGTTTATTGATAATCATGATCACAAAGCTCCTCAATACTGCTTTGGTAATTTTAAGATCGTGTTTGAAACTATTTTAATTCGTGTAATATTAAACTGTAAAAATTGATACTTTTTTGGGGCATTCAGTAAAGCTGCCGTGTAGGCGGTCTTTCATAAATTCATTTTTTTCTTGTGCCGGTCTTGCAGTTAAATTATTAAAAATTAAAATATCAGACAATTATTATCTTTGACAAACAGCCCACATTGGTTCTCCTCTGCATTATGTTGTAAAATGCAACGTAAGTGTACATCTATGCCCTTATATTATTATTATTCTGCTGAATATTGCTACATAAATTAAAAGAAATTGAATTAAATCTGCAGGTACAGCTTATACAACTTAATAATGCAGCTTAAACGTTTTAAGAAGAGAATAATTAAATTTAAATGTTCACTGAAGGTGTTCGGCTTGCTATTATTTTTACGTAACAAGCAAGAGTGGAAACCTCCATGCCACCGTGGCGCCAACTCAGGGATCGTCTGAAAAGCGGAAACGACCAACCACGGTTTCAACAATCCATCAGAATTCTGACATTACATCCACGATCCGTGTCTAAATCCATGTCCTCACTTTCATCATCATTATTGTCGTCGACGTCTTGAAGTATAGCCATCTAAAGTGGAGTATTGTGTCGATGTCAATGAGACAGAGATATTTACCATTGATACGTCCATTGGAAAATGCTTCAGCGATAACTATCAAATTTCAGAATAGCTATATCTTCTGTGCATGTGTGTTACTGGCCGGCATCATGGTTTTAGCACTTTTTTTGAAAACAAAGCAGCAAACGTCTTGCACCTCTGTGCCTCCAACTTCAAAACGGCAAGAAATTCACGCCAGCAGCAAAGCTAGTTTGTCCGTACTACGATTTCCAGAGCCCCAGCGTACTTGTTTATGATGTCCATGTGGGCTTCCCACATAAGTTTATGTTAACGTTGGATGAACTGGCTTCTCTCCTCTGCCTCATGCCTGTTGCTGCTTTTATAACAAAATTGGATACAGACTACTGAAGCTCGTCAAAACAGTGACGCCAATTTTTAAAATTCGCACATTCGTGCCATAGTTATACCAATTTACAATGTATTTTCAAAACTTGTCTGCTAGGTGAATACTCCATACGACCTCAGGTAAAATGTTTATTTTTGAAACCTGGGAAGTTGTAAAAGGCCTGTGAATCTTTATACCTGCGGTGAGCTAGCTCTAAAAATATTTTTGTAGATCATACGTACGATTGCAGAACCATACTCGAGAATAACAAAGTAATGAAACTATATTCTTGTGATGTATTATTGATGACAATTCACAACTCTGTTATACAATCTGGGCGCACAGTACGTGTATAATTATAATAATAATAATAATTATTATTATTATGCTGTTAAAGTAAACGCATCTTAATCATTAATCATCTTAATGATGCACGATTGATTATAATAATTAATTAATTAATTAACAACATTGTAAATGCTGTTCACGTGATTTCGTTCACTGCCATTAAAAGCTTTACTGTTAAATACTGAACAGCTTTGTCCTTATTTTGGTCATTTTTAACTAGCTATCTATCATTCAGGCAACAATGAAAAAGCTTCTCTGCAGTTTTTCATGAATATGACTATTTGTAGTGTAATATAATTATAAATAATATAATATTAAATAATATTAATAATATAATATGCTTGCACATATCTGCTGAATGGGGTTGTAGGTTAGATAATCATGATAATGGTCATTTGAAGTATTATTACTAAGTTTTTTTATTTTGTATAATTACGTTTGCATAAGGAGTTTGCTGGAAGTAAAACTCATTGGGATTTTTTGCAGCTTAAAAACTATTGAGAATTTATTTTCATACTGGTATGATCAGTGGCGGCTCGTGTATAGATACTGTGGAACTGCAACACCCCCGTTTTCACTCAATATTATAGATAATATTCAGTATACTAAATCTTTTCTCTTTAGTTCTTTGTTTATACTTGTACGTCCAGAGCACGTGAAGGTAATACTGTTTGCTTCAGAGCCCAGCACAGTGGCGTGTTTGGCTGTTGTGCGCATGCGCACGTGTATGAAATAACAGGCTGTATGCTGCATTGCTAACAACTGCTGCTAGGCAGAAAAAGTACTGGTGCTCACACAGTTTGTCAGTTGTCACGTGCTTAAAAACTGTGTACTGGTATATTCTTGAACTGCGTCAATTTAGGTTGTTCGTAAGCAAAAAATTTTTGTTTTGGTTATTATCAAGTTTATGTATGAGCTTTCATATGTTTGTTTGTTTAAAATTACAATTACAAATTACAACATTAAAATTACGCATGTTTGTTTCAATCAGCGGCTAAAATTTTTTTGATACAGAACCTCAGCAGTTTTAGCTACAAGCCGCCACTGGTATGATAGCCATCAGCATTAAAACATGAGGCAGAAGCTAGTAACTTATCTTAAACAAAGGTAGCTCATATGAGATATATACATTTTAGTTACTTTTATAAGGGTTAATCAGTGTGAACAGTTTGATTTTTGCAAGGCACTGATGATTTTTCATAATGCTGCAAATCATTCTCAGTGGGTTTTGTTTTCAACTGGGTCAGGCTACTTTGTTGAATGTTGTTTAATAATTTATTAGACACGTTTGTGGCATAGTTGTATACTGTGTGTAAAGCTGACAGTTAATAAATTATGATATAGGCCAAGTAAGCTTTGAACATTAGTTGCTAAGCATAGACAGTAGGATGAGTGCTGTCATAGATTAGCTTGATTTAATGATAGGCCTACTAGCGCTGTTGAATACTAGTAAGGGTTGAGCTAACATTTTTGTATTAAATTAAGTATATTTTGCTGTACAAAGCCGCATTCTTACAGTAAACTCATATGGTAAGTAAATAAAGTGCGACTTAACTTCTAATTTCAACTTTGTCTTTTGATTTGCACTGCAGTAAACAATCACAATTTTGTCTACAGCATTTTTCCTTTGTAGCTGGGCATACTGCAAGTTCTGTCCAACACTTAATAGCGGGACCGGGACCTAGGTAAACGCCAGTCACAGAAAATTTAAAATGAAATACTAAATCGTTTCATGTCTGTTATTTACATTCTGCGTCTTTTCTGAGCTAGAGAACTAGTCTGAAGCAACATAGCAGAACCAATTTCTCTCTCAGTCACCCATTCACTTGCTAATTAGGCTTGAGAATGATTGACTTTGTAAACAGGTGTAGGTGCAACAAAGAACAGGCATAGAAACTTGGAATGCCTGCCGCTGTCGTCAAAATTGATGCAATTTCATAGTGACTGTAAAGTGTAAAGCTGAATTTAACATGACAAATTGCTTGTCTGCCAGACAGAAGTGTCCAGAGTTATGCTGAGACAAACGAGCCATAATACTTATTAAAATAAACCGGAAGTAACGCTAAATTCTATACCAAATTACCAACCAGATGTACTTGTTAAGCATTAGTCACAATTTGAGCCTGTGCATCCAAAAGAAATGCTTTTGGTTCTAAATTTAATGCATTTTTTCGGCTTGCCGATTTCCTAGGTGAAACCTAGGCGGCGGTCAACTGTTTGAATCCGCTTTTCTCCAAACTAGCTACTGTTCTGGGTAAAAATTCATTGTAATACTAATTTCGCATTTTACACTGGTCCCTAAAATCCTAAGTGTAGATCAGTTTAACTATTCTCAAAGACGTGAACAATAGATACCAGGCTCTCGACTAGTTGCGTAATTAGTGTTGTTTATAGCCTAATTAATTTCGCCTGTCTTAGGACTTAATGACGCTACCTTTGTTACTGGCTGACTGCGATAATTTATTTATTCAATGAATAGAAAAACGATTATAGTATTACGCATAAATGTGCACACATGCTTATAAAACAGATTCAAAGTTCACATAAAATAAAAAGCACTCGAGAAAATGAGATGATGAATGAAAAATCACAATTCCTACCCCTTTCCTGTTATTATTTTATAGCTGATAGGTTAAAATATATCACACATACAAACATACAGTGTTTATCATATATGACATGGCATTACACGTATGTATTAGACCCCATTAATTATACATTACATGGAACATAATTTATATTAAAAATTTCATTTATATCAAATATTACAAGTTAGTTAGAAGACTATAATTGTTATTATTATATAATGTTACATATACAATTACGTTTACGATAATTTGGTTGCTACTGCAAAGTCTGTAGTTTATCGTAAACAATAAACTGTCGTATTTTCGATGGACACATTAGACAGACTATCAGACTCAGTGACAGTCGAGGATAACACACAAACACTGTGGTCCTCACGCCACTCTTAAATAGAAAGTATACAGAACTGTTGCATCCATCATTCACAGTCTTGACACTTGCATTAGATCACGTGATAGCTGAAACGTCCGGTAATTTTGTTCAGTAATCCGCATTTTTTCGCATTATATCTATAGTCTTCCCTCTTGAAAGCTGAATGGGCATGCGAGCTAATTGGCGATTAGACCAGCAAATGTCCGTGAATTCTCCTGTGCAAAATGTCCCGCAAACACCTTTGCTTCGACATTCTGCATGTCGTTCGCCGCCGTCTGCTGTACCAGACATCAGCAACTGTAGAAGTCCGAATAGCGTTAGCAGGACGTGGGTGCCGTTGTTACCTAGCCCGTATCTTTACATTGCAACACCAAGTGAGTATAATATTACAATAAAAATTTTCAGTTTATTTTAAAACTAATGATAGGTTTGTAGTTTATCCCGTAAACACGTTACAAATTCCTGAGCTGAGCATCTACAGTCAAACCTCGTTTTATTGCCCCCCCTCCCCCCTCTTTATAACGCCAACCTTTCTTAACGCCTAAATTTTTAACAGAAGAAAATGCCTTTATTTGCGTATGCATTAATATGACCCATATTACAATGCTAACCTCGCTTAACGTCATCTTTTTTTAGAGTTCCAAGGTGAGCCGTGTAGAGGTTTGACTATTGTTTGATTGAGCCTACGGAAGGGGGAGTGCGTAGCGATCGCTGCAATACGTATAATATCATTTCAAATTTGTTCCACTGTGCTGATTTTTTTAACGTTTGTGGAATATGTTGAGTAGATCTTGAACTTTGTTTTCCTGTCTTAGTTAACCTATTTATTTTCACAATAAAACACTCAAGAGTAGTCAAAACGTTCTGCCTTCTCTGGAGTCTCACAGCTATGTATTGAGTGTTTTACTGTGAATGTTTTCGCTAAATAAATGCCAGGTTTCATAAACCAGCTTATTTATTTTGTTCTCAGACTAATGTTTTTAAATTTATTTAACTTTTTGCAAGTATTTCACCTTCGTTCACGACTTCATATGTCGTACAATGAACTGCATGTCCCCATGGTCTTGGGTTTTCTTAATTGTCCTAGCACAAAAACATACATTGTTAAAGCAAAACTGGACCCAATGTTAAACTGTAGGTCAAAACAATCTACTCTTTAAAACATTGAAAGAAAGCATATTATTTTTTTCAAAATGACTTACGTGAAAGAATTATTACCACACAAACACAATTCCACGTTCGCGCCACTAGTTCTTCGCTGTTACGTGCATTTCGCCGTTCGCTAGTTAGACGGGCACTAGAGCCTGCATTTCGGAAACGCATAGCACCAAAAACAGGTGCTGTACTTCTCAATTCAGATGTGTTAGTTTCCGACGAACTGCACACATTCAACAGCTCATGCGTGAGCATAGCGGTAAATTTGAAATTTGAATTTTTATCTTAGAACTTGCCTAGTTTAGTACAACACACTGAATATCTTACACTAACACTGTACTTCAATTTTCTGTTTCGCAACACGCTCGTAGAATATTTTTCTGTTAAAAATTACGTTAGTTTTTGATGTCATCAATAGTTCGGCTCGCCCGCTGTTAATTAAGATATTAATCTATTATTTAATTATCAGAAACGTTTTTGCAGCATTAATGTGTTAAAATGTGTAGTTTTGATCGTACTTGAAAATGGGGTAGTATATGAAAAATCATCCTGTTTTCCTTTAACGATAATTAAATAATAATGTGAAGCTGAAATTTCTACTCTTCTATACACAACAATAACTTATCAGGAATTGAACCCAAGAGTTTACATTATTAATTTTGACTGGTTGTACTTATAGTACAAATTTGAGTTGCTTAGCAGCTATTTGGCTCAGCTCACTTGAATACTTGTAATCGAATTCAATTCTGTTGAGATAAATGTCTCTTAGTAACTTTATTTTGCGAGCACTAAAAACGATGTATTTTTTTCAGTGAAATATTTGAATCAAGAACAAGTGGTTCCCGGTACACCGCTGACACAACAAACATCCAACACACTTCCTTGCTTGCCGTCAGGAAAACCTAACAAGCCCTATGTCAAACATACTCCAGCAAAATCTATTTTCCCTAGAACGCCTACAGATGGCGTTGTGCAGATTAGCTCACCTGACCTGCTGCAAGAGCTGGAAAATTCAGATTGCGCGGCTGTGGCATCGGAGAGAAAATCACCATCATCCGGATGCAGAAACAGTCGGAAGCGGATTCTGCGCATGCGCAGAGCATCACTTTCAGGTGCTCATCAGACACCTGCAGAAGACGTGTTTAGTTCACCTGCTGATGCTGAAGATGACTTATTTGACTGGGTTATTAGATAGGTATTAAGTTGATAATGAAGTTGCTAGAGGTTGCTAGGCGTCCTGCAGGGAGCACTTGTCCTCTATGCCAGCTATTATGTGGAACACAAAATTTAGTTAGAAATTGTTCTTAAAGCCAGTTTAAATTAACTAATTAATTTTTACACATAAACTTTGTATTCTTTTTTGATCTGCTTCTAAATTTGTGGATTTGATTGTAATTAACAGTATTATGTAAATAAACAAACGTGTGGCTGTTTTGCCGTTTTACTCAAATTTGGAAAATGTAACAAGCAAACAAATTTAAATATTTTTAATTACAATTGTCAAGTTGTAAGACTCTTATTATTTAGGTTCGAATTATATCTTCTTCAATTCAGTTTTTTTAGATAAACATTAATAAAATATTGTTAAGAAATGCTGTCTCCATAATTTTTTTAAATTTTGGCGAACGGGTATTTGGCACGCAACGTCAGCCAATAGCTTGGCTACCTGTTAGATACTTGTGGCAGGACCGTAACTTTTCAAAGAGAATCATCTAAATTGAGATGCTGACTTGGCAGAGGTGTCTTAGCCACTTTTAGATCCTCTGTGAACAGCTGCTGCATGGTGAAATGATCAGAAGTACTGTATATGAGATAAAACTATGTAGTTTTCTTCTTGACCACCCATCCATTTAGTATTGTTCCATGGTTCCAGTGTTGCTGAATTTTCGTTAAACACTGTAAGAACGGTTATTCATTTGAAATATAAGCTGCTTCAAGCCGCTGGTCAGGTTTCGGAGCAGTTGTGTGACTACTAAGAAGATTAGATTAGATTAGATTAGATTAGATTAGATTAGATTAGATTTTCTTTGTCTCATTTCAAGTTAAACATATAATAACATACAATGTTTCTTTAAGATGATAAACACTACATTGAGACGGGGTGGCGAAAGACCAAGAGGTCACCAAGCAGACACCCCTATTTGTACGACATTAATATTTATTTAGTTAATCAAGTGACACTGTTAGCAGCTTGTTGCAAGACATGTTATATAAAATATAAGTATTATAAATTTATAACAAAAATTGTGTTAGTAACTAAAGAAAAATATATTTGTTATCAATATCTAAATTACTTGAAGTCTTTTGTTAGTGTATGCAAAATAACAGATAAGTTGAACTAAAATAAATGGCTTTATACAATTGTACAAGACGTTAACAGTTGAAAAACAAATAATTTTAACAGGTCAGAAAATCAATCAATTACAGTTTCGTAACATTGACAACATTTACAACAATATAATTATATGATTATAATTGTGCTAAACACAAAATGTTTGTCAAATTCAAAATACAAAAATGCTAAGTGTGCTGTTATATAAAGTCATAAATACCGTCATAATTATTATTATTATATAATTATTATTACGATTCCATTTTTAAAAGAGCGATTTAATACATGTGTGTTTCTATACTCATAATTCGTGTACAAATAAACGTTTGTTGTAAGTATAATAATTTGAAGTACTTTTCACATAATGTAGAGCATTTAAATGCTTTTGTCGTTGCTTTAATTTGCCTTTATTTTTGATTTTTAACTTTGCATTATATAACATTTTTTCAGTTGCTTGTATTTTTATTTCGCTTTTTTAAGGTATCAAAGCTTTCTTGCTTTGTTTGCTTACTTTTAAGTTCTTTTGCGATTGTAATCTTGACTTTCTTTTTTCAGTTTCTGCTTATTGCTTTATGTTTTAAGTCACAATGTTTGTACGATTATGGTATATATATCTGCGAATTTTTATGTTTGTGTCCTTGGATGTGTTTTTTTCTTTATTTTAAATTTAAAACCACCAATCAGAACCTTGTTGTAAATGAG
>JAQGDQ010000834.1:5000-42500 GCA_030141605.1 Tubiluchus corallicola | reverse complement strand
TGCAAATCACAATGATATCACGTTGAATACAACCTCCAAGAAAAACTGATGCAAATCACAATGATATCACGTTGAATACAACCTCCAAGAAAAACTGATGCAAATCACAATGATATCACGTTGAATACAATCTACTAGAAAAACTGATGCAAATCACAATGATATCACGTTGAATACAACCTCCAAGAAAAACTGATGCAAATCACAATGATATCACGTTGAATACAACCTCCAAGAAAAACTGATGCAAATCACAATGATATCACGTTGAATACAACCTCCAAGAAAAACTGATACAAATTACAATGATATCACGTTGAATACAACCTACCAGAAAAACTGATACAAATTACAATAATATTATGTTGAATACAGCCTACCAGAAAAACTGATACAAATTACAATAATATCATGTTGAATACAACTTACCCGAAAAACTGATGCAAATCACAATGATACCACCTTGAATACAAACTACCGGATAAACTGATACAAATTACAATGATATCACGTTGAATACAACCTCCAAGAAAAACTGATGCAAATCACAATGATATCACGTTGAATACAACCTCCAAGAAAAACTGATACAAATTACAATAACATCATGTTGAATTCAACCTACCCGAAAAACTGATGCAGATCACAATGATACCACGTTCAATACAAACTACCAGAAAAAGTGATACAAATCATAATAATATCATGTTGAATACAACCTACCAGAAAAACTGATACAAATCACAATGATATTACGTTGAATACAACCTACCCGAAAGACTGATGCAAATCACAATGATATCACGTTGAATACAACCTACCCGAAAGACTGCTGCAAATCACAATGATATCACGTTGAATACAACCTACCCGAAAAACTGATGCAAATCACAATGATATCACGTTGGATACAAACTACCAGAAAAACTGATGCAAATCACAATGATACCATGTGGAATACAACCTACCACAAAAACTGATATTAATTAATTAATTAATTAATTAAGTAAGTAAGTAAGTAAGTAAGTAAGTAAGTAAGTAAGTAAGTAAGTAAGTAAGTAAGTAAGTAAGTAAGTAAGTAAGTAAGTAAGTAAGTAAGTAAGTAAGTAAGCAACCAAGCAAGCAAGCAAGCAAACAAACAAGCAAGCAAGCAAGAGAGTGAGTCGGAGTCATATTATAAGCCATAGACTAAGTACAAAGCAGTCACATTGAAGCCATATTATAAGCCATAGTCTAAGTACAAAGCAGTCACATTGAAGCCATATTATAAGCCATAGTCTAAGTACAAAGCAGTCACATTGAAGCCATATTATAAGCCATAGTCTAAGTACAAAGCAGTCACATTGAAGCCATATTATAAGCTATAGACTAAGTACAAAGCAGTCACACTGAACCCATAATATAAGCTATAGACTAAGTACAAAGCAGTCACATTGAAGCCACACTATAAGCTATAGACTATGTACAAAGCAGTCACACTGAAGCCATAATATAAGCTATAGTCTAAGTACAAAGCAGGCACACTGAAGCCATAATATAAGCTATAGACTATGTACAAAGCAGTCACACTGAAGCCATAATATAAGCTATAGACTAAATACAAAGCAGCCATACTGAAGCCATAATATAAGCTATAGACTAAGTACAAAGCAGTCACACTGAACCCATAATATAAGCTATAGACTAAATACAAAGCAGCCATACTGAAGCCATAATATAAGCTATAAGTACAAAGGGACTATACACGCCACGAGTAATGCTCTACACACGGGCTTTACAGACAGACATGAACTGTCACAGTCGATGTCAATCAGCAAATCTACGTCAGCACGCAAACAACCGCGCTAAATATTTGTGGTTTTCTGCATCGATTCACTTCTAATGAAGGTAGATGATTTGCCACAAGAAGCCACGCAGACATGATGTTCTTTGCCATAGCAGAGGCGGCATTACTAGTTCACTTTTGCATATTTGCACTTTTGAAATCTATTAAGAAGAAATTACATGCAAATGACATATTGTAATTACAAGCTGAATGATTATTGGTGCTAATAATGGTCGTTGTTTGTTTTGATGAAGCCATATATTGATATCGATGTGTTTAATTTTGTGGTGATCAAACTTATTACGCGATACGCTTAGCTTCGTAAACACCTTGGCGTGATTCGGACGTTGGTCAAATATGCATCCTGTTGTCTTGGCTACAGTCATCATACTAGCCGTCTTGCATTGTACGCTTGGACTTGTGAGCATCATTGTGGGACTGGTGTCAACACTGAGATCAGAGATTTGGTTGGCTCACAGCGTTTCACCAATATGGAGTGGTTTTAGTGTAAGTGATGTATTCAGAATTCCAAGACCATATTCTATGAACGTCTGTTATTAAATGTTTAGTATTTAAAGCACAAGAAAACATTATTCATAAATAAAGCTCAACAATTTTTATTTCCTTTGCACCTGTCTTATTGCATATAGGACTTGTGTTTGTTGTAACACTCTAGGAAACTAATAAATCTAAACTCCAGGGATGACTGTTAGGTGCACCCATTTTATCACTAGATCGTTTGAAACAAGTTAACATAACATTGCGTAATGTCTGAAAAAATAATTAGAGTACAGGGTATTCGTACCACGCTCTTCACTAACTAAGCAAAAGTATAAATTACTTTATCTTGTCAATAGGATCAATAAACGTGTCTTTTGTGAGCCAGTATTGCACACTGGGATAGCGATTCAGTACCATTTTACCAGGTGGCGCGAATACTTTAAATTACTAAGAATTTTCTTTTCGAATTTCTTAAGCCTTTCAAACAGGTAAGCGTAATGGTAAGTAATATAACTTTGCATGGAATGCTATATCAACTGGAATGTTTTTTGGGACACACTTTAAAATTCCTTTTTCTTTCCCTTTAAACATATTCTTGGCAGGTTTTACCAGAATGAAGCAAGAAACTGATTTTTTGTGGTGACACTGGTGATGGCTGGGGTGGGTGGTGTTTTTCATTTGGGTGGAGAGTCAGCTGAGACAGAGCCATATGGCTAAGAAATTGACTCTTTTACTTTAATATCAATGCCTTAAACTGAAGTATAATAACTAGTTTTATCTTGTTTTCTTACTTATTTTCTTACTTCATTACAGCACTACTCTTTAATTTACTTACTTTGCTTTGTTTCCCCAACTTTCTTTGATTTATTACACCGTACTTTGTTATAAAATAATTAGCTTACCTTAAATTACCTTAGCTTATTTTACCTTACTTTACCGTACCTTACCTTACCTTACCTTACCTTACCTTACCTTACCTTACCTTACCTTACCTTACCTTACCTTACCTTACCTTACCTTACCTTATTTACTTTAGATTACCTTAGCTTAGATTACCTTACCTTGCCATACCTTAGCCTATCGTACCTTACCTTACTTTACCTTACCTTAGCCTTACTTATCTTACCTTGCCATAGCTTACCTTACCTTGCCTTACTTACCTTAATTTAGCTTACCTTACCTTAGCTTAGATTAGCTTAGCTTTCCTTACATTACCTTAGCTTATTTTACCTTACCTTACCTTACCTTACCTTACCTTACCTTACCTTACCTTACCTTACCTTGCCTTGCCTTGCCTTGCCTTGCCTTGCCTTGCCTTGCCTTACCTTACCTTACCTTACCTTACCTTACCTTACCTTGCCTTACCTTACCTTACCTTACTTTTACCTTACCTTACCTTACCTTACCTTACATTTCCTTAGCCTTACTTAACTTACCTTACCTTAGTTTAGCTTACCTTACCTTACCTTACTTACCTTAATTTAGCTTACCTTGCCTTAGCTTAGATTAGCTTAGCATTCCGTACATTACCTTAGCTTATTTCACCTTACCTCACCTTACCTTACCTTACCTTACCTTACCTTACCTTACCTTATCTTTTTTAGCCTTACTTACCTTACCTTACCTTACCTTACCTTACCTTACCTTACCTTACCTTACCTTACCTTACCTTACCTTACCTTACCTTACCTTACCTTACCTTACCTTACCTTACCTTACCTTACCTTACTTACCTTACCTTACTACTTCTTCCTCCTACCTTACCTACTACCTTACCTTACCTTACCTTACCTTACCTTACCTTACCTTCCTTACTTACCTTACCTTACCTTACCTTACCTTACCTTACCTTACCTTACCTTACCTTACCTTACCTTACCTTACCTTACCTTATCTTTTTTAGCCTTACTTACCCTACCTTACCTTACCTTACTTACTTTAACTTAACTTAGCTTAGTTTATCTTTTCTGACCTCACCTCACTTCACCTCACCTCACCTCACTTCACCTTACCTACTTCGCCAGATTGTACAAATACAAACAAAATTCTAATGCAACAACTTTTGCTTGTTGTTGTGCCTTTGGTTTCCAGTTAGTTTTTCACTAATTTATTCCAAGATTATTAATCAAACCTAAAACGCGCTCATAATTAATTATGGATGACATTACACGCTGGCTTAGTAATTTCACGTTTGGCTTCAGTAAGGTGAATGGCTTCAGTAGACTTGTATGGCAAATCTATTTCATTATTTCCTTTGATTTATCAAGTTTCATGTTCAGCTTTTCATGCCACAAGTTCTTCAGTTTTTCTTTAAACAAAAAATCCATGTACCGGATACCAGAATTCCCTTTGTTTTCTTCTGTTATGCATCATAAAATTTCTATGTTTCCGTTCTTTCACAAACATCGTTCTAAATTGTTCGTTCACCCGCCCTGTTAGACGACTATTGTGACGTGACAGACCTAAATAAACACATGGAATAGATTAACATGGTACCTCTATTGTGGTGTATCGGTAGGAACATGACAATAGGTTTATTTATTATTTACTGCATGCGGATTCATTATTGTGCTCATTATTGACGCCTTAAGATGATCATAATTAATGTCCAATGATCCCAAACGAGTCAATACTCTTGCAAAGGTGTGGCAAGTCAGAACAAAAGTCAGTTCAAAAGCACGTAACGAAATACGGACTAACTATAAGGACTGTTGGATTATAAGGAGTAACTATAAGGACTCTTGGATTATAAGGAGTAACTATAAGGAATCTTGGACTACAAGAAGGAGTAACTATGAAGACTCTTGGACTATGAAGGGTAACGATAAGGACTCTTGGACTATAACGAGTAACTATGAGGACTCTTGGACTATAACGAGTAACTATAAGGACTCTTGGTCAATAACGAGTTAACTATACGGACTCTTGGACTATAAGCAGTAACTATGAAGACTCTTGGACTATAAGCAGTAACTATAAGGACTCTTGGACGATAAGGAGTAACCATAAGGACTCTTGGACTACAAGCAGTAACCATAAGGACTCTTGGACTACAAGGAGGAGTAACTATGAGGACTCTTGGACTATAACGAGTAACTATAAGGACTATTGGTCTACAACGAGTTAACTATAAGGACTCTTGGTCTATAACGAGTTAACTATAAGGACTCTTGGACTATAACGAGTAACTATAAGGACTCTTGGACTATAACGAGTTAACTATAAGGACTCTTGGACTATAACGAGTAACTATGAGGACTTTTGGACTATAACGAGTAACTATGAGGACTCTTGGACTATAAGCAGTAACTATGAAGACTCTTGGACTATAAGCAGTAACTATAAGGACTCTTGGACGATAAGGAGTAACCATAAGGACTCTTGGACTACAAGCAGTAACCATAAGGACTCTTGGACTACAAGGAGGAGTAACTATGAGGACTCTTGGACTATAACGAGTAACTATAAGGACTCTTGGTCTATTACTAGTTAACTATAAGGACTCTTGGACTATAAGGAGTAACCATAAGGACTCTTGGACTATAAGGCTGCCAGGCCATAGAAACTCACGCTTCATGCCTCACGCTCATGCTTCACGTCTAAACGCGTGAGTGGAAAAATGAACAAACGTAATCTTATTTGCGGTGCGCCATAGACCTCCGCTCACGCCTCACACTTCAAGCTTCACGACTCACGCGTGAAGCTAGAAGTGAACATGTTCACTTTTTCGAGACGTGAGTCCGGGGGCAGACTGGATATCAGAGCGTTTTTGACTGCTCATGGTCCTGAGGACTATTCATTTCACGATCAGAGTTAGAACGGGACATTGTGACTAAACCTTTTCAAATTTTTCACTTTCGTTTTTCGGTTTTTGTTTTTATTATATGGTCATGTCAGTATATCTGAAAAACATAAAATAATTAAATTTTACCCTTCAAAAACATTTTGGAATTTTTGTGTGGCCTTTCTTTTTGGGGGGGTGTTTAGATCTACTCATGTCAGTGCATGCTTATCTGACAAACATACTTTGACTAGTAATTACCACCTGAGAGTTATGATGAGCTTTTGTTCTGCTTCGATTGGCCTCCTCCAATTTGAATGGCGTGGCTTCAGATGTCCTAGCACGAGGGACTTTAATGTACTGTAAGTCTTGTACGACATCCTTGTGTAATTATGAAATAGTTCTTCATCAGGATTGTCCACGAGGTGTTGAAATGTCCGCTGAAATTCTCCTCTGGATTCTCTGAGCAAAAAATGCTCCCGGCACCATATTCTCCGTCTCTTTCGCTTCCTTCTTCTGAGACACAACAAAATCAAGAAATCTTCCTCGTCAGATGATTCCATTTTGAATGCGCAACGCAGACTCGTGTGTGTGTGAAGCGTGAGAGCATGAGCCCCTATGGCCCAGTGGGCCGTGAAGCATGAAGCATGAAGTATGAAGTATGAAGCGTGAGGCATGAAGCATGAGTTTCTATGGCCTGGCAGCCTAACGAGTAACTATAAGGACTCTTGGACTATAACGAGTTAACTATACGGACTCTTGGACTATAAGGAGTAAGTCTCAGAAAAATCACCTTGAAAATTATACTACTTTACAAAAAATTTATGCATATATCGTACTCGCGTTAAAAGAAATTTTTGTTTGTTTTCGTTTTAAATCTCCCGCAGTACCGAGGCATTACTTGACGTCACCTGCGTAAACGTAAATCAGGGGAAGAAAAGGCAATGTTAAATTATGTCCCAAAAAACTTTCCCAGCAAATCTACATTACTTAGCATTTCACTTACCTGCTGGAAAGACTTATGTAACTAGAAATAATAATTTAAAATGTTTGTGCCAATTGGTAAAACGTCGCTGACTCACCCTCCAGGGTGCGCCACTCACTAACCAACAACGTTTTTTGATTCTTATTGACAAGATACAGTAATTTAAAATTTTATTTAGTATCATGTGCGCTAGGAATGCTCTGATTATTTTTTTTAACATCACGCAATGTTATCTAAACTTGTATCCAATGATTTACTATAATTAGCAAAATTTAGTTTGTACTTTTTAATTACTTTTTAATTACTCAGCCAATGTGTTTATAAAGGCTGCTGATGAAGTTTCTATACGAGCATCTTTTCGTTACATAAACGGCTACGCACTCGCGAATTTCCTTCTTTGCTGTTTCTAACAAGATAATGGCGCCTTAATCTCGCTGTCAGTTACACGGGGTAGCGGTGAAAATTCTGCCGACGCACAGAGCAGCCCGCGACTTTAAAGGAAAAACGGATGATTTCACGTCCTGCCACGTTTTCTAGCACGGGAAAACAAACAAATTTTAACGCTTATAATAATGCCAAAGCGTTTCTGATAATTAAACAGTAGATTCAAAGTTTGATTAATGGTGGGCGATCTCAACTAGTTATGACATCACAACTGAACATAATTTTTAACAGCAATTTGTTAAAGTTCGTTGCACGTGTTTGCGAAATCGAAAGTACTGTGCTACTGTACATCATTCGATGTGATATATAAAAACTCGGCAAATTATAGGTTTAAAATTCAATTTTCACGTTTACACCTGTGCTCACGCATGAGCTCTCGAAAGTGTGTACTACGTCACAACTGGACTTCTAAACTGCGAGCTAGAGCACCTGTTTTTACGCAACACTTTTCCTAAATGCAGGGCTGGTATCCATTTAACTAGTGAACGGCAGAAAGCGTGGTGGCAGCTATTTTACAGAAAGTTGCCATTGAAGCAACATAATTTTGTTTCTTAAAATAAAACCAAATTGAAATTTCAATTTTTATCTTAAAACATGCCTGGTTTTAGTACAACACACTGAAAATCTTACAGTAGTGGACTTCAATTTTTTGCTTTCACAAACACGTGCGGAATATTTTTGCTGTTGAAAATTATGTTCGTTTGTGATGTCATCAATAATTGAGCTCGCCCGCCGTTAATTAAGTTTTTAATCTATTATTTAATTATCAGAAACGCTTTTGCATTATTAATTCTGTTAAAATGTATACGTTTTATCGTACTTGAAAATGGGGAAGTATATGAAAAATCATCCTGTCTTACTTAAGTTTAAATAAACTAGAATAATTATCTTCTGTTTATCAATGAAATGTTCCTTAAAGAAATGCTAGTATTTTGATATTTATTACAAATCAAATTAGCTCATGATTTGCATTATTTTAATAAGTTAAATTCCAATCAGTTGCTTTGTAGTTTCAGCTTCAGTTTTAGTTTCAAATTAAAATAAGATTGAGTCTAATCAATCGTCCGGTTTTCCTTTAACAATTTTCTAAAATAAAATGTTTATCAATGAAAGTAAATTGACTTGAATCTTGGACGAAGAGATGGGGCTGTTATAGTATAGTTTATACAGAAGGGCCCTTACAGCAAGCGTGTCTCTCTTCCTTTCTCTCAATCTTTGTCTTCTTCTCTGCTTTTCTTTCTTTGTCCTGCGCAGTAAAGTTTATACAGGACCCGTACCGTATCTTTCTCTCTCTTCCTTTCTCTCTTCCTCTCTCTCTCTCTCTCTTTGCCCTCTTTCTCTGTTGTTCTTTCTTTGTTCTTTCTCCTTTAGCTTCTCTATCTCAAATCTAACACGCCTTAATGTGTAATTATCATTTAATACACATTAATCAGTTGCTAATTTATTTAACTGTAAACGTATTAATAATTTCTTTACTATAACATAATATATCACTAAACATGTTTAATTTAATTTAAACTTTATTTATTTATAGTGGATTTACAAAACAGACTAGGTTTGAAAAGGGTATCTCCACGGTGCAAGTGCTGAGTGTAAAGTGCTAATAAAAGAAAAATGGGCATCACAACAAATAATTATCACACTCGACTTGAGACACTACAATTAGCAGATGATGCTTAAACTTACATACATGATCTATATAAACACAATATTTTAACAACAACAGTAATAATAAAAATACATTTACAAAGTAAGTTGGCTGACTAATCATTTAACAGTCAATTCTATTGTACGGTGAAGCAAGAGGTTGATTTAGTAAACTGCTGTAACAAACTATGGATAATAGAGCAAGATGGATGACCAGTTTTGAATTTTTCGAATATGTTTCTGTGTAAGACTGCAGGATTATAATTTTGTAAGGACTCACGTGCTACAATCTAGCGGTCGAGTAGGTCGTCTAACATGTATTTGTTGTTATAATATCAGCGGCACCTAGCGTTGAGGTTTGTACTAAATTCACCTTTTAAAAGACAAGAAAAGGGGTACCTAAAGTAGTTTTCGGAAAAATCGCCTTAAGAAATTATATCACTATATAACAACTTTATCGTACTCGCGTTGAAAGGAATTTTTGTTTGTTTTGATTTTAAATTTCCCGCAACACTGTACCGACGCGGTGCCATTACATGACATCATATACGCACAGCGTTAATCAAGGGAAGAAAAGTAAATGTTAAACTATGCCCCCCCCAAAAAAAAACTTTCCATGCAAGATTATATTACAGTACTTAACATTTCGCTTAACTGATTGAAAGACTAATGTAACTAGAATAGGAAATTATTATTTAAAATGCTTTCACCAAAGGATAAAATGTCGTTGTTTTACCACTCACTAACCCAAAACGTGTTTTGAATCTTATTGACAAGATACAGTAATTCAATTAAATTTTACTTAGTTAGTGAGGTGTGCGCTACGAATGCTCTAATTATTTTTTCAAACAAACTTTACACAATGTTATCTAAACTTGTTTCAAACAACCTACCATTAAAATGGCTGCGTCTAACGGTCATCGCGGGAGTTTAAATTTACATGTTTTATATGGCGTTACTGCCGACGCAAGACTATTAAGCAAAAGGCAGTAATATATGTAAGTGGTATAAAATTTCAAGACGAATTTTTTAAGCTTTATGTTTAAGTTTTCTTGTGCTTTAAATATATTTTGTTATTTTTCTTTCATAGTTTGTATCTTGCGGAGGCTGCGCTTTCATGTCAGCAAGGAGGAGGAGAAGCCCTTACCTGGTAAAAGACTTACATCATGCTACAGTAATAGAGTGAGATTGAAATTATTAAATTAAATTCAAAATTGAATTAAATTAAAAATTAAATTAAATGTAATTGATTTAATTTACTTACCATTATTACAATCAAGTTCATCGCTGAACATTATTGTAAACATGATTCAAATTAATTGTACGGTGAGATTTGGATATAAACATATTTATATAAATATACAGATTTGTCAATAAAGCAGCAAGCTGCTTAACTCAAGATTAACTTCTGTATAAGCGTTTAAAAAATACCCAGTTAAAAAATTAATACCCAAAAAGGGATTAGCCTTAATAATGAGCCAGCTTTCGGTCTCGCCACAGTTAGCAGGCTATGCAACTGTTTGATATTTGGCTTGCAGTGTGGCGAATTACTTATAAAAACAAAACAGATCTTGTAGTAACATTCCAAAATGATAGTGTCCAATGTATTTTGAAATTTTTTGAACCTGGCGTTTTATGACGTCATAGTTATATGCACGTGAACATTTATGAGGTAATAGTTTTATATGCGTAAACATTTATGTCGTCGTACTTTTACACACGTGAACATTTATGTGGTAATAGTTTTATGTACGTAAAGATTTATATGAGGTCATAATTTTATGCATGTAAACATTTATGACGTCATACTCTTATGCACGTAAACATTTATGAGGTCATAGTTTTACATGCATAAACATTTATTATGTCATACTTTTACACACGTGAACATTTATGTGGTAATAGTTTTATGTACGTAAAGATTTATATGAGGTCATAATTTTATGCATGTAAACATTTATGACGTCATACTCTTATGCACGTAAACATTTATGAGGTCATAGTTTTACATGCATAAACATTTATTATGTCATACTTTTACACACGTGATCATTTACGAGGTCATAGTTTTATGCTTGTAAACATTTATATGAGGTCATAGTTTATGCTTGTAAACATTTATGACGTCATACTTTTATGCACGTAAACATTTATGAGGTCATAGTTTTATATGCATAAACATTTATGAGGTTATAGTCATACTTTTACACACACACGTGAACATTTATGTGGTAATAGTTTTATGTACGTAAAGATTTATATGAGGTCATAATTTTATGCATGTAAACATTTATGACGTCATACTCTTATGCACGTAAACATTTATGAGGTCATAGTTTTACATGCATAAACATTTATTATGTCATACTTTTACACACGTGAACATTTACGAGGTCATAGTTTTATGCTTGTAAACATTTATATGAGGTCATAGTTTATGCTTGTAAACATTTATGACGTCATACTTTTATGCACGTAAACATTTATGAGGTCATAGTTTTATGCTTGTAAACATTTATATGAGGTCATAGTTTTATGCATGTAAACATTTATGACGTCATACTTATACACACGTAAACATTTATGAGGTCATAGTTTTATGCATGTAAACGTAATTGTACATCAGCTGTATTATACATGCAGGTTGGAGCCAACTAGCTACGGTTTGACTCTAGTGAGTTAAACCTGAACACCGTTGTAGACTGATAATGTTGCAAATTGTCTCAACTACGGTGACAAGCTGTGATCACTGTCTTTATACTTCGTGAAATATAGCTTGGTTGCACCGTGAATCCTTAATAATGAAGCCAGTTAAGAATCTCTGCTTCCTCATCCTCATTCACACAGGAAGCTTCTAGACTAATTGCACCTCAGCATCTAAGATTATGAGTTGCTATTATTATACGTTACTAATTGCAGTTCACAGAAAAATTTAGTTGTAGAAACGCAAATTACCCATAGTTCATCATCAGTTACAATACCTTAAGGTAAAGGATCTCTATTAAACAGATTTTGAACTATACGCATTGAGATTCTATAGGCCTATTAATTTTAAATTCCGTAGTCTAGAGTTTTGAGTGTCTTTTTGTGTAGTAGGCTTATACTGCTGAAAACACTTCATTGAACAGACTAATTTCAGACATTGGAAAAAACCTAAATTATTGTCATTGTTGTTGTTGTTGTTGTTGTTGATAATGATGATGTTGTTGTTGTTGATGATGATGTTGTTGTTGTTGTTGTTGTTGTTGATGATGATGTTGTTGTTGGTGGTGGTGGTGATGATGATGATGATGTTGTTGTTGTTGTTAATGATGTTGTTGTTGTTGTTGTTGTTAATGATATTGTTGTTGTTGTTGTTGTTGTTGTTGTTGATGATGAAGATGATGATGTTGTTGTTATTGTTGTCGTCGTCGTTGTTATTGCGGTTGTTGTTGTTTTTTGATGATGATGATGATGTTGTTGTTGTCGATGATGATGATGATGGTGTTGTTGTTGATGCTCTTGTCTTAAGAAGTGCATAGATGACTTGTGTGGTTTAGTAAACTAAATTTGATAACACTATTATTAACTTTAAAATTTACTAAAAAACATTATTAAAAATATTAAATAAGCACTTTTAATAAGACGTGAAGCAGTTTGTAGGCAATAGAATCATTTGCCCTGAAAATGACCAGCGTTTACCCTATCAGTTCATTTCCACTGGGAGGGCTGTCCCCTCCCACCCCCCAACAGCAGTCAAACACTGGGAGGGGTGTCCCTCCTCCGCCTTATACGCATATGCTAATAGATATTGTGTAATAAATAAACAGCAAAAGTTTGTTATTAAAATATTCATAACAATTTTAGAGGTTCTTCGCCTCCCGTTCCTCCCGGCGGGCTCAATTCGAAAAATAAACCCGCAGTTGCGAACCTATGGGCGGAGACCTTTCGTTTGACGTATAGATCGTCGAGAATGGTGCCCTCGTCGGAGCTGTAGCTATGCATATATGTATATCTATCTATCTGTCTGTCTGTCTGTCTGTGCGCGTGCGTGCGTGCGTGCGCGCGCGCGTGCGTGTGTGTGTGTGTGTGTGTGTGTGTATGTTTATATATGTATATATATATATATATATATATATATATATATATTGATATATGGATATACATGGATATATATACCACCGAAATTAATATATAGAGATACTTTATTTTTCTAGATGTTAGTGTTCACATCATTATCCGGCTGCTCAGTCGTCACTGCCATCATCAGCATTCAGCTGCTGCGTCTCGGACTGGTCGACCGGACAATGGACGGACAAATCTACATCAAGGAGGACAAGGGTAACCTACTGGTCATTGCTCTTTCAGCGGCTGCCGTCGAGTGCCTGATTTCTCTCTTTTCATTGTGTTTGGGTTGCAAGTTGAGGTTGGTATTGCAGAGAGAAAAGAACCGCGAAGAGGACCATCATGACCCATTCAGCATCGTTTTACTGCCAGGAAGGACTGACTTTGTTGTCATAAAGCAGGAAGTTAATGGAAAAGGAAAAGTCTCAAGAGGAACACATGTCTTGGACAATAGAACAACTTTTTGACACACAAAGTTTAATGTTAAGTTAATAAAGTTGAACCAGTGTGTGGAATCAAGGTAAACAATGCAGGATGCCAAAAGAACTCATTGTTCCACGTCAAAACTACTGATTGACTCCAAGTTCCAAGTGAAGTGAACGTTTGGCACATGGTTACGAAAGTGTAATAAGCCTTTTCATAGTTTCGTTGCGCGCATGCGCAGTTGCTGTAGGTCAAAGGTTAAGTGTACCACAGAGCGCGTTTTAGCTACAAACGTTATGTGGGTAACGCAAAGTAATTCAGTAACTTCAGTGGTCTTATGTGGACTTAATTAGTCTGTGCGTAGAGTGATTTGCTATCAGGATCTTGCTTTGGGAATAAGAAAAAAAGAACCAGGTAAGGTTCTAGCTAGCTGTTAAAACTGTTACTATTACAATAGCATGGACTGGGAGGCGTTGTCAAGTGTACAGTAATGAGCTGTCTAGTACACTTAACCTTCGACTTTTTCACGATCATCATCAATCACTGGAACTGTGAAAAGGCTTATTTGTGTGAAATATTGCTGCTACTTGACCGTTGACGTTACTATCATTGTTTGACGTCAAGAAGAACAATGAGTGACATCAGCTCACTTGCTGAGGTTACGCAAAATCTTTTTGTGGGTGGTTTAGAGGGCAACTATTGTGTGACGCTGCATAGCAAGCCGTCCATCGTGCGGTAATTTAATTATAAAGCTAGAGGTCAAAAAAGTAGTAAAATAATTTGGTTAAAGTTTGCTTGTTCACGTGGTTAAAGCTGCTTGCTGATTATTGTTGTTTATAGCGTGGCGTGTGAGATAGCCACGACGGCATGGCAAACTATCAAGACTCGATTTAAGGAGCGACACATTTATTAAATATCGAACACAACACGGTAAATATAATAGGATAGTAATGCCAGCCCTCCGTCTTCAAGTCAGTTCCTCATCTTTTCTCGAGGTGCGGGCCTCAAACACTTTTATCCAACTCTCTAATGCGCCGTGAGCTTCTGCGCATGGTTACGTGATGCCACACCTAACTAGGCATCTAGTCACGACGACAGTTTAAGCATTTAATCTTGAATTATTAATTTAATAATTTAACCAAAATCATTATCTAACACAGCTTTCCTTTACTAAGCCAGAAGAGTCAATCTTTGTTAATTTTCCGATTTTGTTTTTTTTTCAAATCTAAGACTATTTTACTAACATACTGTACTGTTATTTTGCGTAAAATATTAGCTTTTACTGGAAAAATTACTGAAAAACCAAACCCTTACAATTTAAGGTGCTTGTATTGCAGGAAAAACTGTCTTTGGTTAACTTGCTTTATCTTTGCATAAAGATCATAATTTTAAACGTGTTTTTTTATTATGACCGGCATGCTATTGGCTAGCATCGTCCTGTATCGAATTAGTTTATAAATTATTGTATTTTTGCAGAAATGCTGTAGAAAATGCGTAAACAAATGCCTTAAATTCTGCTGTTGTAAGCGTCTCTGTCATTTTTACCCAATAAGAATCGTAACATCGCAGGTTATGTCATTTTTGACCAATGAGAATCGTTAACGTCGCGCGACGTCATCGTGACTTGGTGTGCAACGCAATTCCCGGCAACACCAGTATGAACAAAGTAGATACAGAGGTAAGGAGAACGTTGAATTAACAATGAACGCAGATGGATTTACCTTTACTCACGTGGTTATTATGATTATTGTTAGCTTAGGTTTTTCCGTAGTAACAGCGGAATGCGTTTTATAAATGAATGTCAGTGTTTTAGCATTCTTTTCATTAACATGTAAGCAAATACGTGTAGTTGAATGTTTTCCTATAGTTTTTCTATATTAATATGTACGATTCAAGTCATTATCTGCTTTAGGTGAAATGTGCTTATCAATACATTACCTGTATTAACGAATTTTCGATGTGGTTTTTCTGACACTTTACTACAATGTATCGAGACACGTAAAACAGCTTAACCACTTTCACATGGGCTGTCTGAGGAAAATCCGAAGAAGATGCTCTATGGAGAACTTGTGTCTGGAAAGAGAAAGGTTCGACGACCAAAGAAACGCCTCAAAGACAGCCTGAAGGCCTCACTCAAGGAGCTCAGCATGGCGGAGTGCCATCACCACAGGGGCTAAGACAGCAGAGGCGAAAAGAATTGAGGAGGCAGAGGAGAAGCGCATGAGACCAGCGGCGGGTTATGATTTTATGGGCCTTAGGCTTGAGCTTGGAACGGGCCTTTTAGATGTTGCTACACTGCTGAGCTGACGTGTTTTTGTTCTCTAAAGGATGACAAATTAAACAATTTATCACTGATGCATATTGAGTCAGATATGTTAAAAAAAATTGACTTTTCAGAAATTATAACTGACTTTGCCCCCAGAAAAATTCGGAAACTGAAATTTTGAACTTAAACTTAAACTGTGTGAGCATGAATTGTGTAAACTTAAATTGTGTAAACTTGAATTGTGTAAACTTGAATTGTGTAAACTTAAATTGTGTAAACTTGATTTGTGTAAACCCGATTTGAAATATAGTTAGTGACTGACGTTTGAAAAAAACTTTTTTCTATAGTTTATTTTGGCGGGCCCTTTGCTCTTTTGTCAATTTATTTTTTTTTACAAAATAAAATTTTTTCGTTTTATTTTGCCGGGCCCCTTTTGATCCCGGGCCTTAGGCTTCAGCCTATTCAGCCTATAGGGCTATCCGCTACAGCATGAGACGCAAGGCATGTGACACTGCTCAACAACAGGTCCAAACACCCAGCCTCATCTGTACCAAATGCCAAAGAAGGTTCCAGGCCAGAATTGGCCTAGTCAGTCACCCTCGAGCTCATCAAAGGAATGACAACCCCCCAAACTGACCTTTTATCCCTGTCATTATGGCCAGCTTCGATTCGAAGGACGAACATCACAATGTATCTCACATGTCCTTTCTTTTTTTAGACTTTATCACTTTAATGGTATTTTTTTTATGAATAATTATTTCTTTGTGAGCACAGACTTCTCAGGAGTGATAGAATAAAACTCAGTGTTATAAGATTCCTAAAAATAAGCCTCCTCAAGACAATTAGGTATAATTTACTCGTAGTAATAATGATAAATAAAAAGTAACCCAAAATAAATAGTATGGAAATTCAAACAGTAGTTCTGTTTTAAAGTGTTTTTATAGTATGCATAAATTTAACATTAATTGATAAACTTATTGTTTTTGCAATTAACTTTAATGCCACACTTTATCTTTTTATAGTAGATCCTACATGAACTTGGTACGGAGTTACGGTACGATATTTTATCGTGCTAGTACTTTACGATTTGATTTTGTAGGTACGGTACGGAATTACGGTATGATATTTTATCGTGCTAGTACTTTACGATTTGATTTTGTAGGTACGGTATGGAATTACGGTACGATATTTTATCGTGCTAGTACTTTAAGCTTCGATTTTGTAGGTACGGTATGGAATTACGGTATGATATTTTATCGTGCTAGTACTTTACGATTTGATTTTGTAGTTACGGTACGGAATTACGGTATGATATTTTATCGTGCTAGTACTTTAAGCTTCGATTTTGTAGGTACGGTATGGAATTACGGTATGATATTTTATCGTGCTAGTACTTTACGATTTGATTTTGTAGGTACGGTATGGAATTACGGTATGATATTTTATCGTGCTAGTACTTTACGATTTGATTTTGTAGGTACGGTATGGAATTACGGTATGATATTTTATCGTGCTAGTACTTTACGATTTGATTTTGTAGGTACGGTACGGAATTACGGTATGATATTTTATCGTGCTAGTACTTTACGCTTCGATTTTGTAGTTACGGTACGGAATTACGGTATGATATTTTATCGTGCTAGTACTTTACGCTTCGATTTTGTAGTTACGGTACGGAATTACGGTATGATATTTTATCGTGCTAGTACTTTAAGCTTCGATTTTGTAGGTACGGTATGGAATTACGGTATGATATTTTATCGTGCTAGTACTTTACGATTTGATTTTGTAGGTACGGTATGGAATTACGGTATGATATTTTATCATGCTAGTACTTTACGATTTGATTTTGTAGGTACGGTATGGAATTACGGTATGATATTTTATCGTGCTAGTACTTTACGATTTGATTTTGTAGGTACGGTACGGAATTACGGTATGATATTTTATCGCGCTAGTACTTTACGATTTGATTTTGTAGGTACGGTATGGAATTACGGTATGATATTTTATCGTGCTAGTACTTTACGATTTGATTTTGTAGGTACGGTACGGAATTACGGTATGATATTTTATCGCGCTAGTACTTTACGATTTGATTTTGTAGTTACGGTACGGAATTACGGTATGATATTTTATCGTGCTAGTACTTTACGATTTGATTTTGTAGGTACGGTATGGAATTACGGTATGATATTTTATCGTGCTAGTACTTTACGATTTGATTTTGTAGGTACGGTATGGAATTACGGTATGATATTTTATCGTGCTAGTACTTTACGATTTGATTTTGTAGGTACGGTATGGAATTACGGTACGATATTTTATCGTGCTAGTACTTTAAGCTTCGATTTTGTAGGTACGGTATGGAATTACGGTATGATATTTTATCGTGCTAGTACTTTACGATTTGATTTTGTAGGTACGGTATGGAATTACGGTATGATATTTTATCGTGCTAGTACTTTACGATTTGATTTTGTAGGTACGGTACGGAATTACGGTATGATATTTTATCGTGCTAGTACTTTACGCTTCGATTTTGTAGTTACGGTACGGAATTACGGTATGATTTTTATCGTGCTAGTACTTTACGCTTCGATTTTGTAGTTACGGTACGGAATTACGGTACGATATTTTATCGTGCTAGTACTTTACGCTTCGATTTTGTAGTTACGGTACGGAATTACGGTATGATATTTTATCGTGCTAGTACTTTACGATTTGATTTTGTAGGTACGGTACGGAATTACGGTATGATATTTTATCGTGCTAGTACTTTAAGCTTCGATTTTGTAGTTACGGTACGGAATTACGGTATGATATTTTATCGTGCTAGTACTTTACGATTTGATTTTGCAGTTACGCTACGGAATTACGGTGCAGTGTTTTTTAAAGGTACGCAGGACGGTATTTTTATTAAGAGAAATAAGCACCTGATTAGGACCTCAGAGGAGGAGGGGATTAGAAACTGAAATGTACTAGAGACCACTGTTATAGCGCGTGTAACTAACGAATATGCCGGTTTTGAGTTTGTTTCCCTTTAAAAGACAGCTTGTGAATTACTTTAGTGAAATCCACTCATTCAATAGTGAGTTAATGTGGGAAAAAAAATCGCACTGCATCGCGTTGCTTGTTTGCAGCGTGAAATTTTTTATACTAAACTATTGTACTAGATTTTACATTGATTTTTTAAGCAAAATGTTAAGCGCTGTTCATATTAAGAAAGAGAAGTTGTGAGCCTATAGTCTAATAATGTAATGTATCAGTTAGTTCTCGTGTTCCTAATAAAACAGCGATTACGTAATTATACAGCAGTTTAGGACTAATTTTTTACTGTCAGTATTATTGTCCTTCTAAATCTCTTTTTACAACATGAAACAAGCCCATAAGACGTTTGATTCAAGACTGTGTGCAACAGAAACAGAATACACATTGCCAATACAGCAACGTCACAAATGTACCAACAGTGCTGCCACCACAGTCATCTGATCGCCTGTTCCACCTGGTGTCTGAATAAATGTGTTTAAACGCATGCACGCATTTTACACACATACACACTCACGCACGCATAAGTGGAGAACTATAAGGTTCAGCAAAATTACAGAAAGATAAAATTACAAATAGTTCAAACACGAAAAGAAAAAAATTATTAAAAACTACTTACACTATTTACAAACAACTAAATCCGGTATATCAAATCTGTCCAGGGGCAAGGCGCAATAGGTCACTTCCAACACATCATACGGTACCACTTCTTTCCGCGATAGATTTGCAATCTAGAAAAGAAATTGCAAAATTAATATACATCTTCAGAAGAAAATAGTACATACACGTACTTTACAAATTTCATGTATTAACCTAACATTTTTATTCAAACTCACGTCTGGCGCCTTCCCAATTTAATTATTTGATTAAACTGAAATTTATAGACCTTGACAGAAGAATTAAAACAAAATAGAAGTTGCCGACAAAGAAAGCCATACATGTGTGGGGCTACATGCATGAATAACAGCATTTAAAAAGTCGCCGTCTCATATAGCGGCAACTTTGCAGAAAAATTATGACTAATTATAGTTATCTACACTGCCGAAAGCAAAACTCTCTTAATTTGACGTGAGCCTGGGCTGACACTAGGTTTAATGAAGCCGATTTTTCTACATTGCCTTCGAAACACATGTTCTAGTCTATAAAAATGCCTGCTTCCCACCTGTGCCATCTATTGCGCGTTTTTCTCAACTTCCATTATGTAATCCTCAGTAAAAACCTTGTTCATAATCAAGGTTTTCACGTTTTAATGCGAAATGTTCCCGCGTAATCGATGTAGCACTAAAGACCGGCAAGGATTATTCCCCATATTTTCCTACAGGGCGCACAGGATAAGCCCCCTTTGCCAAACTCATTGCCCAACAACTAGCCCGTACGTTGAAAACTGTACACGATCTGGGAATGCATGTAGACACTTGTGTTTGAAAATAAGTTAGTGTTCTTCTGAAACTTGTTATTGTCACAAAAGAACAAAAGGTCAAAATGTTGTTCAAGCCTCAAAAATAGTCTTTTTCTTCCTCAATCATTTCATCAGATGCACGGAATATGTGTTGAGTGTTGTTTAAATACAACTGCAATGCTAATCGTAATACCTTTATGTTAACCATTTCACAGTTACAAGTGGGTTGTGTTTTTCTAGAAAGCATTATGGTATTTTTACTAATGTATTTCTTTCTGTAGCTGTTAAGTCCGCGAGGGATGAAAACTTGTGCAGAAAATAAAGATTATTTTTGAGACCCAAAGGACATTTTAACCTTTTGCATGTGAGTACGTGTTAATATCACGTTTAAGCTTAGACTTTTACATCGATTCTTGTGAAGATGATGACCTCTAAAGATTGAACCGTCCTAAACAAATAGGGCACCGAACAAAAAAATTGTGAGTTGGGGGGGGGGGACTATGCAGAAGTCTGCAAGCAAAAATATTTATTTTCTAGCTACTCTTGTGTCGTCATCAGGCCTTATTTGGACGTCACCCAATGTTTGTGGATGACTGTATGTCTTATTCAACATTTCTCAAAATTTTCTGGCTTAGCTGCATCGTAAGTCTAAACCTTCATGTAAATTAATTGGTTTTTGATCTATATTCATATATGGACATTCAACACTGTTTGTTATACTGTATTAGTTAATAAAGTAAGAACAGCGGGAAGGCGGATTTTTTACTCGCAAAAGTCCCTTTGTAGACCTTTGGGTATCCACGATACGTAAATCTGTCTTGCTTTTGTTAATTCTGGTACAGTGGAGTGTTGCTTCCTCCATAATATAACCGTGCTTCGTCATTATAACATTGCACATCATTGACGGCGATGAGTACGAAGGAGGTTAATGAATTCTTTTGTCTCCTATTTGGCTCAGCACAGTTATAAGTGGCATTTTTTTCGCCTATTGCAGTAGGCACTAGTCTGTCGAGTTAAAAGTTTAGACGCTTGTGTCGTCATTGCTTAGGCTAGCCTAATATCATTGACATTGTCACCGCTAGGTATAAAATACTTTTTTTAATCTTTGCAAAAAATGAAACGGAACGTTCTACAAAAATTATCACCTGTCTTCTCTTTCTACGCCATTGCGCAAACCAGTTATCATGTCTGAGGTAGCAGTAGCATCTTCTGTAAAAATTAAACAGTTTTTTAGTTAAACACTAACCAGTGTTGAATTCTCTTCTAAACGATATTTGGACAAATAACCAATGTCTTGTTCACAAGGAGTGCTGTAGCTGGCAGAAACATACCTCAAAGGATTTTACTACAATTCAAAAACGTGAATCGTACTACCTGAAGTTATAACAGGTCAGACATTTTTAATTTGGTCGACCGAGCTTTAGCTCGATTAAGCATGTCTGGCTCTGCTGGTAGGGTATACCTTTCGGGTACATATGTATACTTGCACGTCATTGAGCGGTAAGCTACACATTCAAAAACTGATTATTTTACAATCTACAATTAGAAACACAAGCGAGGCTGCAATTAATTACATAAGCTCCGAAATTTAACACATTTACTATATTTACAAAATAGTATGAAATTGAAATTCGGTGCTTTATTGATGTTTTGTGTTGGTGACTTGAGTTTTGTGTGTGTGGTGGGTTAAAATTTGTTGATGTGATGTAAAAGCATGAGAGGTTTTGATCTGCCACGACTACAGACCCCTGGGTGAATGTTGATAATAAGGATAAGGTGTGATCTGATCTTTTCATATTACGTTTTTTTGAAGGCTAGTATGGTATTTTTCAGTTCATTTTTGAATTTTTTTTTAAATCACTACAGATCTTACATTAAGTGGGCACTCATTCCATGTATTTATTGCCGCTTTGCAAACAGAATTGTATTTATTATTTGTTTATTTGTTTTATGCTGTGTATTCTTTGGTTTAACGCTTTTTCGATTGTAAATTGAAGCTGATTGGCACTGAAAGCTGGCATCAAATCATTTAAATATTTATAAAGAAAAATTAATGAATGATATTGGAAATTCTACAGTGGGTATTTTTAGTTTTTTTCCTGTTCTCTGTGGCTGAATATTTCGCTATTGTTGTGAAGGTGTTTTAAAGCGTAATTTTGGGCTACTTCTAGCCTGTTTAGAGAAGATTTAGATATGTTTGAAAATAGGTGGCAGCCTTTCGGTAGAAAACATGTACGTACTGTCCTTACAATATTTGGCCTTTTTTGTTTGGTGTAGGTGGCTTTTGATAACATTTGTCGCTGCATGTACTTAGTGAATCGAGTGTTTTGTACGTGTTGTGGGTATATAGTAATTTCTTTTTAGTGGGTTATATGTCAATTTATGCTGAAATAAAAGATGAATTTAACTGTCCTTTAAATCTTGGTACAATGATTATGTAAAAGACACTTCCAGAATCCTTTAGGTTTATGCAGCATCCGTAGCTTTCGCTTTGCAGGGGGTTTGGTACACCATCCCTAACAACGACAAAACACTACAGTAAACACATTGTTGATAGCTTATAGTTGCACCTTCTTTCAAGTTTCTAACCGCTCGCGTTTGTGGTGCGGTACTTGATTCGGATCAGTCAATCAATTAATCAATCACATCTGGATGATAAAGCAGACATGATTACCTGCCTTCTTAAAATTAGGTTAGGTAATGTTCTTGGTATTATTGTCATCGTTCTCTGATGTTACCATTGTCGCCGTCGTCATCATTGCCATTTTAATTGACATGCCATCGCCGCTGTTATTATCATTGTTATTGTAATGTTGTCATTGTCGTCGCTGTCGCTGTAGTTGTCATTGTCTTTATCGATAGAGTCGTCATCATTTTATGATTTTAAACTTCAAAGTAGGAAATCACTCACATTTCCCTTGTTTTCGTTCATTCGACGACTCATCCATAGGCATAGCGATGGATGAGCCAATCTCTCCCATGATGTGATATTCAACAGAAACGTGAAGAACCTATTGTACTTTATTACCAACTTTGCTCTGATCAAGCGTTTGTGGTGTGTTACCACTGTACGTGCCACTTTAACTTTTTTTAATCTTATCTTTCAAAATCCGCAGAAATCCGCAGCAAATTTCTTGCAGCCGGTGCCCTTACCATCTTCCGTTACGTTATACACAAAACTTGAAATTGTAGCCAAAAGAAGAAAAGCTCCGGTTATTGGAATTCCGATGGATATGGTCTTCACATAATATAAAATACTGAAATCCAAACCACAATCGCTATAATAAACATGATCTATAATTACAAACTACTGATTAATAACATTAACTTTGAAGCCAGTGGCTAAGAATGATGCAGTCAATGCAAAGAGGTAGTTTGCGTAATGACAACAAGATATTTGCCAGCTTCCAGCTGTCAAATCATATAATGGCAGATTTTTAATGAGCTTCCAGTTCCAAATAAGATTAATATCTCAAAATTCATCATGACTCTAAGCTCGACTTGGCTTCAGTACAGTAGATATCAATCCAAATTACTTCTCAGGCCAATGTAATCAGTTCTTCAATCCTTAACTCACTTCCACATCAGTTCTCAACCAGCAACTGTTTCTCTCAGCTCATCTCGAGTAATGCTGATGATGACGATGCTTATTTTTATTATCATTATCATTATCATCATCATCATCATCATCATCATCATCATCATCATCATCATCATCATCATCATCATCATCATCATCATCATCATCATCATCATCATCATCATCATCATCATCATCATCAGCATTATCATCATCATCAGCAGCATTATCATCATCATCATCATCATCATCATCATCATCATCGTCGTCGTCGTCATCGTCATCGTCACCATCATCATCATCATCATCATCACCATCATCATCACGGTGATGATGATGATGACACACATCTCAGGATAACAGTCGCCGCTTCCTCCTCTCGTCTCGGCCATCAGCTTAACTTAATTGTCAAACAAAGTCGACGCAGTTCACCAGCAAACTCAGTCCATTTTTCAAGTATGGCAAACTCAACCCTCAGCACGTAGTTTCAGGCAAAGTCACTCCTCAGCACTCAGGATCTGTTCAGCTCAGTTCTTAACACGTCTTAATACCCTAAGTCAGTTTAACTCAACTCAAAACTCAACTCAGTTAAACACTCAATTGAATACAACCCTCAGATAAAACCCGCACATCCGTCCACGTGGATCAAACGAGCTCAAACCCACACATCCGTCCACGTAGACCAATTGAGCTCAAATCCGCACATCTGTCCACTCAGATCAAATGAGCTCAAATCCGCACATCTGTCCACTCAGATCAAATGAGCTCAAATCCGCACATCTGTCCACTCAGCGCAAATGAGCTCAAATCCGCACATCTGTCCACTCAGCGCAAATGAGCTCAAATCCGCACATCTGTCCACTCAGCGCAAATGAGCTCAAATCCGCACATCTGTCCACTCAGATCAAATGAGCTCAAATCCGCACATCTGTCCACTCAGCGCAAATGAGCTCAAATCCGCACATCTATCTACTCAGCGCAAATGAGCTCAGATCCGCACATCTAAATACTCAGCGCAAATGAGCTCAAAGGCACTCAAGAGTTGATTATTAAAGTTATCAAGAGATTTCTGTAAAATTTTTCTATATTCCACTGCTAGTAGATCAATATTGTCCGTTAAATCAAATATTGAGCAATCAAACCAAATACTGAACAATCAAATGTTTCAATATGTATAAACGCTCAACTCACCGACTGGCAACAGAAGTGACGTCATAAATTCATGACACAATTAACCCCAACTGCACTCAACTAAAAATTCAACTTGGTCCTCAACTCACTAACAATTCAACTTGGTCCTCAACTCACTAACAATTCAACTTGGTCCTCAACTCATTAACAATTCAACTTGGTCCTCAACTCAACTAAAGTCTTAACTCACTCGGCACAAATGACATGTGACTGGAAGCCACAGTGGTGGAAGCCAGTTCATAAGGAAGCCTGCCTTTAGCTGTAGCAGACAGCCACAAAAGTGACAAAACATCTCATAAAACAGAACGAAATATCCAAAAAAATCGGACACGTTAATTAATATGAGAATCTAAATGAAAAAGAAATGAAATGATGCTGGCAACTGTCACTAGTAAAACCCAATATAAGACAAGACGAAAATTACTTACTCAAAGAAACAGAATAAAATGAAATTCAAAGAAGCCAGTGCGAGAAGCACCGTAAAGCATAGCCTTTGATGTTGTTCAAGCATACTTCACTAGAAAAAGGCAATGAAAAAAAGCTTTAAAAAGTCACTTGCGCAAAAGATGAGTCTCATGAAAAGATAAACACGTCCAGTCGTTTGGAAGTAAGAGACACATCTGTGAGAGCGTTGTTATGGGATATGATTATTTCGTTTGTTATATATTGGGTTACCGCAAAAGTATTTTTTCCATCTTTGTTGGTCAATATTAACAAAATTGTATCTACCATAATTCTGAGGCCAGAAGACATGCTTGGCGACCGAAGTTAAGCAATAGAGACTGGCTGGTGGAGAATGGATCGGTGGTCCCAAATGTCATAATCTGGCCCTGCCCTTAATAAAGCTTAAAAAAATCGTTTTCAATTTTTAAACAAAATACATATGCTTCTATTCTGCAAAGACCTTGCGTTAGTAAAACTTGTAAAATTAAGCCCAGCCATTTACGGTAAGTCGTTAGAAACGAGTTTAGTTAACATTGCATAAAGTTAAAAAAAATAATCAGAGCATTCGTACAGGGACTATTAAATACACACAAAAAAGCTGGACAGAACGCTCGCTAATTGTGGCAAAAAATGCGTAGGCTGACTGGCAAAAGTTAGGGGGAGTTAATGGAAGTTTATACAAGTTTCAAATCTCGTACATCAGTTTTACATTAGTTACACTCAGAGGCGGAACCAGGTTTTATAGTTAGGGGAGTTAATGGAAGTTTATACAAGTTTCAAATCTCGTACATCAGTTTTACATTAGTTACACTCAGAGGCGGAACCAGGTTTTATAGTTAGGGGAGTTAATGGAAGTTTATACAAGTTTCAAATCTTGTACATCAGTTTTACATTAGTTACACTCAGGGGCGGAACCAGGTTTTATAGTTAGGGGGGGAATTAAAGGAAGTTTATACAAGTTTCAAATCTGGTTCATCAGTTTTACATAAAGTTACACTCAGTGGCAGAACCAGGTTTTATAGTTAGGGGGATATAAAAAGGGCGCCGCGACACATGCCAAGCAATTTTTAAGGCACTGATTATGTTTTCTATTTTGTGTTTAAAATCAAAACACAATGACGATTCAGTTTTAAAGGAAATACACAATTGTTATATTATATAATTGCGTATTTTGATTATGTATAATACGTACACGTAATTACGCATAACAAAGCGTAAAAACACTGAAACTCATTTGTCAAGGTTGACTGATTGAGCCAAGAATCAAATTGTCCCAAATCTAATCATTATAGTATATTCTTGTCACTCGATTATCTAGACATGATTGTTTAGTAGTAGGCTTACTGATAATTATATATTGCAAAAGCATCAGTAAGCCTACTACTAAACAATCATGTCTAGACAATCGAGTGACAAAAATATATTATAATGATTAGATTTGGGACAATTTGATTCTTGGCTCAATCAGTCAACCTTGACAAATGAGTTGCTGAAACGTACGCTCATTAAAAAAACACGGGAGGCAGGTTGGTCAAATAAAATTAATGATTCCATTGTTGAAAAGGCACCAATTTCGAAAAATGTGCTCAGTGGGGGGGGGGGGGGTTCCCCGCCTTGCTCCCCTATTAGCTACGCCACTTTTTAGGCTTATAGTAAACACTTATGTGGAAACACTGATTAAAATTGAATGCAAGATGAAATATCGTTTCTTATTGTTTCTAGGCTGGAAAGTGCTGGAAGAACTTTGTAAAGAAGGATTTCATCTCCAAACGAATGTTTCCTAGCAGAAAAAAGCGAAAACGTTCATGTTTGTGTTATTTGATTATGTGATGTTATTTGTGAATTTATGATTATTTGTAAATTAAATTTTGACTTTTTACTTTTTTTGTAAAAGAAGCAAGTTGTGCTGTTACGCTTTCTCCAAGTTGTATGTAAACTGTTAAAAATTGCTACTACCATAACTGTTGTTTGTTATTGTCGTCATTGTTGCAGTCAATGTAGTCAAAGTTCGCATTAAAGCACCACGTTGAAAGAACGTCAAAACTGTTAGACGTTAAAAACGTATAAAGTATAATATTAGATCAAAGAGTTATTACAAAAGCAATCAAAGAAAAACGTTAATGCGATCTTTTGCTTGAATTTACTCAATTCTTCTTCTTCTTTTTCTTCTTCAAGGTCTCATTCTACCTGTTGTAGGCATTGACGTATCAACATTTATTGGAGTATTCCACCCACTTCTATCTGCAGTTAAAATCGCAAGCTCTTCTACTCCTAAAGACATATTTAGTTGAAATTGTTGAACATCCTTATTTATCTTATTAATCCAAATTGTTTTTTTTGCCAGGCGGTTTTTAGCATGGTCTTAAGGTTTTCTTTAAGGCGATTCTTGGAAATCTTGAAATGTATCCTAGCCATCTTGATCTTCGTATTATCACTTTTCAACTCCAAGGCTATCTTATCGTTAAAACTAACAGGAAGACATCTACGAAATGTGTGAATCTGCTTTTCTTGAGTAATCGTTGAGCAGTTTCTTGAGCAAAAGTTTGTTATCAAAATATTCATAACAACTTCCTCCCAGCGGGCTCGAAAAATAAACCACCAGTTGCGAACCTATGGGCGGAGACCTTTCGTTTGACGTATAGATCGCCGAGAATGGTGCCATCGTCGGAGCTGTATCCTCGTCGGTTATATATCTGTATACACGCACGCACGCACGCACGCGCGCACACACACACACACACACACACACACTGAAGGGACGAGTCCTTTTTTGCAAAATCAAAATTTTAGAAATTGGCATCGAATTGGCACATATTAACCAACTAGGCTATAATACATACATTGTAAGAAGAAAACAAAACATACATGTAATTTTAATTTTGAAATATAATGACACTACAGACAAACAAAACAATTACTAATAAAACAAATACTATTAAAATTTTCTCCAAGTTGTATGTAAACTGTTAAAAATTGCTACTACCATAACTGTTGTTTGTTATTGTCGTCATTGTTGCAGTCAATGTAGTCAAAGTTCGCATTAAAGCACCACGTTGAAAGAACGTCAAAACTGTTAGACGTTAAAAACGTATAAAGTATAATATTAGATCAAAGAGTTATTACAAAAGCAATCAAAGAAAAACATTGTTGCGATCTTTTGCTTGAATTTACTCAATTCTTCTTCTTCTTTTTCTTCTTCAAGGTCTCATTCTACCTGTTGTAGGCATTGACGTATCAACATTTATTGGAGTATTCCACCCACTTCTATCTGCAGTTAAAATCGCAAGCTCTTCTACTCCTAAAGACATATTTAGTTGAAATTGTTGAACATCCTTATTTATCTTATTAATCCAAATTGTTTTTTTTGCCAGGTGGTTTTTAGCATGGTCTTAAGGTTTTCTTTAAGGCGATTCTTGGAAATCTTAAAATGTATCCTAGCCATCTTGATCTTCGTATTATCACTTTTCAACTCCAAGGCTATCTTATCTTTAAAACTAACAGGAAGACATCTACGAAATGTGTGAATCTGCTTTTCTTGAGTAATCGTTGAGCAGTTTCTTGAGCAAAAGTTTGTTATTAAAATATTCATAACAACTTCCTCCCAGCGGGCTCGAAAAATAAACCCCCAGTTGCGAACCTATGGGCGGAGACCTTTCGTTTGACGTATAGATCGTCGAGAATGGTGCCATCGTCGGAGCTGTATCCTCGTCGGTTATATATCTGTATACACGCACGCACGCACGCACGCACGCACGCACGCACGCACGCACACACACACACACACACACACACACACACACACACACACACACACACACACACACTGAAGGGACGAGTCCTTTTTTGCAAAATCAAAATTTTAGAAATTGGCATCGAATTGGCACATATTAACCAACTAGGCTATAGCCTAGGGCGCCACATTTTAGGTGCCCAATTTAAAAAAATTCTTTTTCTCGGAAAGTGAGTATTCATTCATTTTCATGTAAAACAAGCTTTGTATAATACACCACAGGCAGTTACTGAGGATAGTTTCTATATAAGGAACAAATATAAGGTAGTACACAACAAACAGTTGTCCAATCTGCTTGTATATGAGCACAGTTAATATAACAGCTATGAAATAGCCAACGGGAAAATTTTAATAGTATTTGTTTTATTAGTAATTGTTTTGTTTGTCTGTAGTGTCATTATATTTCAAAATTAAAATTACATGTATGTTTTGTTTTCTTCTTACAATGTATGTATTTTTGACACCAAAAATATACATATACACGTAATTAACAATGACCATGTAGAGACTAGTATTATTAATACATCACAAGTAATTGTTTAATCTGTTAACTACATAAACCAGTCGTAAATTAACAATACAGATGGGCGGTATAGACCTACCAGCCTAGGGTGTCGTGAAGTCTTGATACGCCCCTGTTTATAGGTATTGTGTCATTTTTTCTTTGCTTTTTTGTATCATTTTTTTCTTAAAGCAAGAAAACTTTTACTACGAAAATTTAATTTAAAAGTGTTTAAAAACATGATCAGATGTTCCGACAGCAATCTGCTGTCATCATCAGCAGTACAATATACAAATAAACAACCAGTTTATATATATAGTTAGACCCTATCTACTGTAGTTAGAACTGACGCAAGCCCTGCATGCAAAAAGAATGTATGTGAGTGGTATAAAATTTCAAGACGAATTTTCAAGCTTCATGCAAGTGGAGGGTTTTCTTGTACTTTAAATCTCTGATATACAACCAAACAGACACGTTTTAGAACTATTCTTAAGCGAGAATAAAATATTACATTGCCTGCATTGTGTTTGAACAACTGAAACACACAGTGACACAGAACCCCGCAATTTGATGGGAGACTTGCACTTAATTGTTGCTTTTATACTGAACATGTATAAACAGACTATTCCATGATTTCTCTTTTCTCTATCAACAGTGTAAATATTCTACTTATAATTTCAGTATTTTGAATTATTTAAGACTCTATTTTCGTTTCTAAATTACAACAATTCATGATCTTACGTCTTGAAATATTTATTTTATTAAAAATCAATATAAATTGGTAGTAATAAAAAAATTCAGTACAGTACACAGCTCGTTGCAACACTACATGACGCAGTACAGTACACAGCTGGTTGCAATACTACATGACGCAGTCTCGTTGCAACACTACATGACGCAGTACAGTACACAGCTCATTGCAACACTACATGACGCAGTACAGTACACAGCTCATTGCAATACTACATGACGCAGTCTCGTTGCAACACTACATGACGCAGTACAGTACACAGTTCGTTGCAACACTACATGACGCAGTACAGTACACAGCTCATTGCAACACTACATGACGCAGTCTCGATGCAACACTACATGACGCAGTACAGTACACAGTTCGTTGCAACACTACATGACGCAGTACAGTACACAGCTCGTTGCAACACTACATGACGCAGTACAGTACACAGCTCGTTGCAACACTACATGACGCAGTACAGTACACAGCTCGTTCCAATACTACATGACGCAGTCTCGTTGCAACACTACATGACGCAGTACAGTACACAGCTCGTTGCAACACTACATGACGCAGTACAGTACACAGCTCATTGCAACACTACATGACGCAGTACAGTACACAGCTCGTTGCAACACTACATGACGCAGTACAGTGCACAGCTCGTTGCAGCACCACATGACGCAGTACAGTACACAGCTCGTTGCAACACTACATGACGCAGTACAGTACACAGCTCGTTGCAACACTACATGACGCAGTACAGTACACAGCTCGTTGCAGCACTACATGACGCAGTACAGTACACAGCTCATTGCAACACTACATGACGCAGTACAGTACACAGCTCGTTGCAACACTACAGACGAAGTACAGTACACAGCTCGTTGCAACACTAGAGACGAAGTACAGTATGCAGTCTATCATACCTAACGTATCAGAAATTCATCTAGTGCTTCGCATGGAAAACATAAAAAATGCTTTTGTGTGTAGCGCTGCCAGAAACGACTAAAATGCACATTTTTTGAGAAACTGATTGGGTTTGCGGGTCTGAATAAAAGCCATGTCTTCGCTTAGCTGGGTACTAGCTGTTATTTTCATATTAAACATGCATCTTTTTCAAGTAAATAAACTAAGAACACGCAATAAATTCGTAAATAAAATTACGAAGCATGTAATTCAAAGCAAAAGTTTAACAATGGTGGAATTCTACATTAGTAAAAGAGGGCCTGTTAAACTATGTTAAAAGTGTTAGATTATTATAGTTATGTTGATGAATGCTGGCACGAAGCCCAGTTAAGGTGTAGTTACACGTGAGCAAGTGATTCAGAACCGAAGCTCGGCGCACGAGAGATAAGCCTTGTGATGCACCCAGCCGAGCGGATGAGTCTGGGAGCCGAAGGAGAGCAGGCTAGATCAGGGGGCTTAGCATTACTATGTTTTATATTTATTGTGTTTGATGATGATGATGATGATGATGATTCTGTATAAGATTCTATATTGAGTTGATAAAAATTACGCCCCAATGTAATTTCCAGTGCCCTGATTTGTATACTTTTAATTCACGAATTTTGCTCAGAATTGAAAGCACCCGCCCGCACAGGGGACACCATGTTCCAAAATAGTCCCGGTTTACACCTCACAGTCTTCAAAGCAAACCCGTATCCAATCTTAAACTGTAGGTCAAAACAGTCTACTCTTTAAATTATTGAAAAGAAACATACTATTTCGTTTCAAAAATGCCTTACGTGAAAGAATTATTACCAAACAAACACAATTTCACGTTCGCCCCACTAGTTCTTTCCTGTCACATGCATTTCGCCATTCGCTAGTTAGATGCCTGCATTTTGGAAACGCATTGCACAAAAACAGGTGCTGTACCTCTCAGTTCAGATGTGTTAGTTTGTGACGAACTACGCACGTTCGACAGCTCATGCGTGAGCACAGCGCTAAATTTGAATGTTTATCTTAAAACTTGCCTAGTTTTAGTACAACACCCTGAATATCATACAGTTGCACTGTACTTCAATTTTCGCTCCACAAACACATGCAACACGCCAGTGGAATAGTTTTGCTGTTGAAAATTATGTTCGTTTGGGACGTCATCAATAGCTCGGCTCGCCCGCCGTTAAATAAGTTTTTAATCTATTATTTAATTACCAAAAACGCTTTTGCAATATTAACTGTGTTAAAATGTATACTTTTTATCGGATTTGAAAATGGGGTAGTATATGAAAAATCATCCTGTCTCACTTTAATAAGTTCGAGCACGGAGGCACTACTACGGTAATGATGTAGCGAATACTACCTTTGTGCGACTCTCGAGATGATATGCTCACATTCAGATCAAATCAAGTCAATTCAATAAATTTATTTAAATTATTAAAACAATTAGAACATAATTATACAAAAAACAAAGATTTTTAGCAAATTACCTGTACAAAATAATTAACTACATTAATTCTATTAAATCCTATTAATGCTATTAAAATGACAGAATTAACATTAATTTTAATAATTTAGGTGACCAAGAATCCTAATGACTTATAAAGGTCACCGATAATTAACTACATAAAAAGACACTAAATCGTATTAATAAATATTCACACATAATCAACAGATGGCAAGTAAATGTTAGTACATTCATATAATAATACATACATACATACATACATACATAAATAAATAAATAATATATCTATAAATAAATATACTATACACTATAAAACTGTAAAAACTGTATAAAACTATAAAACTAATATACACTATACACTATAAAAACATAATATAATAACATATATGAACAAATACATATTTAAAGAAAAAGGAGATACATTATACAAAACACTTATATTAAAAAACACCGTTGGGTCCCTTGACCTCCTCCGCCCTCTAGCCGTTGGCTGCTTGTGCAGCTCCTCCACCTAGTGTCGAGATACAGTGTGGGCATCTTGTATTTCTAGGCTGTCACCCATCCAAGTACTGACCAGGCTCTACGTTGCTTAACTTCAGTGATCAGACGAGAACTAGTGTTTTCAACGTGATATGGCTGTAGAGTAATAATAGTAATTTATTGAATAATTTTAATGCTTGATGATCAAATGCATCTTACAAATAAAAGATCATCAAAATTACTAAAAAAATTAATTCATAAGATATTTAAGACAATGACACATTGATTAAAAGTACTTTGAGTATGACAAAAAAGAAAAATTATAAAAGCACAGAAAATTTAGTAAAATAACAACAGCGATGTCAATCGTAGAAAACGCAAGATTAGCTCAACCACAGAAGGCTTCATTAAAATTGCAAGTTTCCAGACTTTTTTAAAGTTATCAATCGACTTGATCAGACGTAATTCCAGGAGCAGAGAATTCCACAATTTGGGGGGCAGCAAAACTGAATTATGATTTATTACTCCATGGGACAAGCCTGATACGTGGAAGTTCAGGAATGCTTCCCGAACTGGCGAGCTAGCGAGGTCTCGTACCAATCTTACCTGTACCAAACTTGCCTGCCTTCGCTGAATATTTTCATACCACCCAAAAAGCTTATGAAAAGCAGCGCACGAAGCAGCATTGTTTTATACCTCATATCACATAAAACAATGGCTAACAATGCTCTTCATTGTTACTCGGTTTCCCCCGTCACGAAAGTTGTATTTTCTAAGAAACATTTTCATTTATTTTTTGCTATGTTTAACTATGCAAGGTGGAAAGTCCCGCGTGGGAAATTCTAAACATCTGTTGAGTTCGGTAAGTGCTCACGTTTGGAATAGTTGTTGTATCAACAGAGTTGGACACCTCGTTGTCCAAGAGAGCCACACTTTTGCATCTGTACACACTGACCAATGCCCGACGAAACTGCTGATGACGCAACGCATAAACCACTGGGTCACAAAGAGTTTGCAAAATCACAAGTGGACCCACGTATCCATTTCTAAATATCAGTATTCCCCTGAACTTGTAAATTGTTGTCTGCGTGAAGAAAAAGACGTGGCTGAAGAAAAAGATGGCGGCAATGACAGAAAACGTTGTTGCAATTTTGATTTCTTTCTTCAGCTTCCTTGTGCTTATTGGCTTGAGGTCGGTAATGTTCATCTGCACTCTAATGGAACGAATGTGACGTCTTGCTACAAAAAATGTTCTCGTGTACATAATAACCATCAATATGAACGGTATGTAAAGTAATGTAAAATTCATTGATATTAACAGTTCTACCGGATACACTTTTATGAAGCGACATCCTTCACTAAAATCAGCGTCATTGACGACAACAACTAACAGAGAGTAGATTAGTGAAACAGTGACGTAAATCAAGATGGCAACTTTTGTTCTGTATGTGGTAACTGTCTTCTCATACTGATACGGATGGACAACGGCAATGTACTGGCCAATGGCTGTAGCTAGCAGTGTGATGTTAGACGCTTGTCCAGTGGCGAACATCAGTCCAAAGTAAGTGGTGCATAACTCCGGGATGTGTAAAAAGATCTTTATTGTACGAATCATTACATACATTATGTACAGAATTCCAACCATCAAATCTGACGCAGCGAGAACTAAAACGAACAAGTATTTTACTTGGCGAAATACAGAATGTCGTTGTCTGAGAACTGCAATAATAACAGTTGCATTTAGTAGAATAATCACACTGGACAGGATTACCTGGAAAGTACAAAAACAACCGCTCCACTTATTATTCTGAAATAGTACGTAATATTAATGTTGTAAAGCTGTGAAGCTGTGAACGATTATCTAGTCCCGATCCACCTTCTCCAGTCGACTTATGAACGATTATCTAGTCCCGATCCACCTTCTCCAGTCGACTTATGAACGATTATCTAGTCCCGATCCACCTTCTCCAATCGACTTATGAACGATTATCTAGTCCCGATCCACCTCCAGTCGACCTATGAACGATTATCTAGTCCCGATCCACCTTCTCCAATCGACTTATGAACGACTATCTAGTCCCGATCCGCCTTCTCCAGTCGACTTATGAACGATTATCTAGTCCCGATCCACCTTCTCCAATCCACTTATGAACGATTATCTAGTCCCGATCCACCTTCTCCAGTCGACTTATGAACGATTATCTAGTCCCGATCCACCTTCTCCAGTCGTCTTATGAACGATTATCTAGTCCCGATCCACTTTCTCCAGTCGACTTATGAACGATTATCTAGTCCCGATCCACCTTCTCCAGTCGACTTATGAACGATTATCTAGTCCCGATCCACCTTCTCCAGTCGACTTATGAACGATTATCTAGTCCCGATCCACCTTCTCCAGTCGACTTATGAACGATTATCTAGTCCCGATCCACCTTCTCCAGTCGACCTATGAACGATTATCTAGTCCCGATCCACCTTCTCCAGTCGACTTATGAACGATTATCTTGTCCCGATCCACCTTCTCCAGTCGACTTATGCACGACGATCTAGTCCCGATCCACCTTCTCCAGTCGACCTATGAACGATTATCTAGTCCCGATCCACCTTCTCCAGTCGACTTATGAACGATTATCTTGTCCCGATCCACCTTCTCCAGTCGTCTTATGAACGATTATCTAGTCCCGATCCACCTTCTCCAGTCGACTTATGAACGATTATCTAGTCCCGATCCACCTTCTCCAGTCGACTTATGAACGACTATCTAGTCCAAATCCACCTTCTCCAGTCGACTTATGAACGATTATCTAGTCCCGATCCACCTTCTCCAGTCGACTTATGAACGATTATCTAGTCCCGATCCACCTTCTCCAGTCGACTTATGAACGATTACCTAGTCCCGATCCACCTTCTCCAGTCGACTTATGAACGATTATCTAGTCCCGATCCACCTTCTCCAGTCGACTTATGAACGATTATCTAGTCCCGATCCACCTTCTCCAGTCGACTTATGAACGATTATCTAGTCCCGATCCACCTTCTCCAGTCAACCTATGAACGATTATCTAGTCCCGATCCACTTTCTGCAGTCGACTTATGAACGATTATCTAGTCCCGATCCACCTTCTCCAGTCGACTTATGAACGATTATCTAGTCCCGATCCACCTTCTCCAGTCGACTTATGAACGATTATCTAGTCCCGATCCACCTTCTCCAGTCGACTTATGAACGATTATCTAGTCCCGATCCGCCTTCTCCAGTCGACTTATGAACGATTATCTAGTCCCGATCCACCTTCTCCAGTCGACTTATGAACGATTATCTAGTCCCGATCCACCTTCTCCAGTCGACCTATGAACAGTGTCCTCAATTGCTGACACTTCACTCGTCTATAATCAGCATTTCCAGGTTTAAAAAGCCATTAAACTTGCACGCATTTCATCGGCCAGTGACAACCCTTCCAAGATCTTTGTGAACGTCATTTTTAAGCCATTTTATTTTTTAAAACTTTATTATTTCTTTTTTTAATAAAAGATTCGTGTCTCCAGAAATGAAAAAATGCTCAAATTATTGTTTAACGATGTTTGAAATTATTATAATATTAACAAAGCCAATATGACTGTGGCGATGTTGCAACGTAAGACATGTAATAATCGTTATGTCTTGTTAAATTTTGTCTACCAACTTTAAAAAATTTATTCTTCTGATTTCTTAAATCCATAAGTCATTTCCGAACATCGCGTATTCAATTCAATTTATTTGAGTAAATAATGGAAACGTATAATTCCATAATTCATTTCTATTTGTCGAAAAGTTTCTGAAACTTACCGAATTTTGTGAATTACAATAACTTCTCATTCAACTTAATGTTAACCTTGTTATTGGTTTTACTGCCTCATATTAGCCTGTATTATTCTGGTTTTGCACAGCTGTACAGTTTTAT
>JAQGDQ010001472.1:30000-39086 GCA_030141605.1 Tubiluchus corallicola | reverse complement strand
AGTAGTAGTAGTAGTAGTAGTAGTAAAATCTTTATTTGAATTTTTTAAAACATTGACCATCATAATAAAAGACAGACAATCAGTGTTAGTTCATATGAAAAAAAACATACACTGTTCTGGGCAGGTGCGTCTGGTGCAAGCTAAACTATAAGTGCAACTAGAAATTCAAAAAATAAAATATAAACTAGTTTAGTAAGGTCTAGGAAAAATGAAATTATGATTTGAGTAAGTATCATCGTGTTCGTATGTCGGATATTCAAAACGAGTCATTAAATGTTTTTTTAATTTAGACTTGAATAAAGAGCTGCTGTGTTTTAGTGATGTCGGTAATGAATTCCAAAGTTGTATTGCTTGCTTAGTAATGGAATTCTTTCCATATTGATTGTTCGTTCTAATGTTTCTTAAATTTAGTGTTCTGTTATTCATACTGGGGTTTTCAAGAAGTGGGAGCTTATTGTTTTTGAAAGGAGAATTAATATTGTTGATATATTTATAGAGAAACAGGAGAATTTGATAATCTCTGTGAGCTTCTAATATCGGGATTTTCATAGAGTTTCTTAAAGAGGTGGCATAATATTTACTTGTATTGTGAGTTGATTTCAAAGAATGACCATTAACTAATCGTACGGCATAGTTCTGAAGTACATTTAATTTAATGTATGACTCTCTTTTCACTTTTCGGCAAATTATTAATATTTAACAACAATATCCAATTGAATAAGCAACACAAATGTATTGGCATATTAAGATTCTAAGCCTTTTTGGAGCACAAGAAAACCCCTCCACTTATATAAAGTTTAAAAATTCGTCTCGAAGTTTTATACCACTTACATACTATCTTTTTGCATACAGGGCTTGCATCGGCCGTAACGCTGTATAAAACATGTAAATTTAGACTCCCGCGATGACCGTTAGACGCAGCCATTTTGAAGGTAAGTCGTTTGAAACAAGTTTAGATAACATTGTGGTGTAAGGTTTGAAAAAATAATCAGAGCATTCGTTGCACACATGTTGCTAACTAAGAAAAATTTTAAATTACTGTATCTTTTCAATAAGATTAAAAATACGTTATTGGTTAGTGAGTGGCGCACCCTGGAGAGTAAATCAGCAACATTTTGCCAATTGGCACAAACACTTAAATTATTTCTAGTTACATGAGTCTTTCTAGCTGTTAATATAGATTTACATGGAAACTTTTTTGGTACATTATGTAACCTGCCTTTTCTACCCCTTATTTAGGTTGTTGATGTCGTCCTTTTTCTATATGTAAGTAATGCGCACTTATTCGTAGCTTCGTGAACATGATTTTAGGTTGTTGATGTCGTCATTTTTCTATATGTAAGTAATGCGAACTTATTCGTAGCTTCGTGAACATGACTTTTTCATATTTGCTGTTAATAAAATGTAAACAGTTTTCTTGCTTAAATTCTGATTTAAACTTGCATTAAGTGCGCAGTTTATTATTTTCGTTACTATTTCTGCCTGTTTCATTAAGTAAGGTTATACTTCCAGTAATTGTCGTAGGCCGCTGGTAGCTTAAATTTTACTGGACGAATGAAGTGGGGCTTCATGCATCACGCGCCCGGAGATGTGAGAAACCACTGTGATATAGAATGTTTTTTACAAAGGTTAGCCAGCAGGACATGTTACTATTGACAAGATTCAAGTTTTCTTGATAAGTTTGATATATTACTTTGCTATTTGGAACGATATTAGTCGTATGCAGTATTTTAGAGTTTTTAGTACTATTTCAATACTAGCAAAGGCCCCGCAAAAAATTTTGCGTATAAATACACGTATAATCAAAAATACGCGAACATCCTACATAGTCCTCACTTATACGCAAAGCCAGCAGCAGCAGCTTTTACTGAATTAAAGTTATGGGCATAGTATAATGGATGACGTCACAACAATGGCTGAGTGTAGCATAAGGTTTATGTTAGCCATTTTACACTATGTACAAAGATGGAAGGACATGATTCCTTTGACTGTGATGCTTTTTTTCTGTCCATTAACCAGCCGTTTTTGATTGGCTCATAGCCTTTAGTATTTTTATTATTTTTGTGAAAGGTTTTATTTCCGTAAATTGTTATTATCTATGAACTATGAAATGTGAATTTTATTTCACACATCAAAAAATACAATATCAAACACATGAATAAACTTTAAATAAAATAATTTGAGTAGTGCGAGGTGAGTGTACGACCATACGGTCATTAACACACTCACCTTACTTAAATGAAAAAATGATTATAGTTATGCATGCTGCTGTAGATAACTTAATGTAAATAAGGATGAAGTAAACGATGTAATAATAGCAATAAACCTGAAAGTTGAGAAAGGAAAACATGATATGTAATTTCGACTTTGAGTGAACCTTAAAGAGTGAATTTTTTTTAAATGGTTACGAATATGAATTATGTGATTATCTGTCAATGCACCATTTACTTGTATTACAATGCACCATATTGCTTACTTGTATATACAATGATATATATATATAAACATATATATACCCAAATTTAAGTGGGGGAGAAGAGATTAAATTGTACATTATACTTATCAGTATCATTATCATCATCATTAACATTATCGTCATCGGGACAACATCATTATCACCATAATTACCTACAACATTATCATCACCTGAAATAGTGTTAGAAATGTGTTATTAATACGTTATTAGTTTGGCATCATACATCTGCAAGTATTTATATTTATATAATTCTTCCTGCCTTCCAATTCTAGTGGAATTGTTCGTACGTTAGATTGGTGCATAGCGTAAAAATAAAGTGATATTTGTGATGTAGTTGTGCAGTAATAAAGTAGTAAGAAGTTTACTTTTAGTATCTGTTAATATTTGTTTACTTAGATTGCTTAACCGTTTCATACCCGTTGTATCCCGTGGGATACGAGAATATTTTCTGCCTTTAAAATTAATAAAATTTTAAAACTGACAGTTATTTGATCTGTTAATAGTTATTTTGATTTAAGCCAATAACAATAGACTAAAAATGGTGATAAAATGGCAAACTAGAAAATCTACATAGCATAAAAAACTGCGCAAGGTACAGTACTTTAGAGACGACTTTGTACAGATCAGCATAGCGTGTATACTAAATGTCTTAAATACTTTAAAAAATTATCAGCAGTTGCAAAATGAAGCACATTTTATGCTTCCATTGAATCCCAATGTATCCCGAGGGATACAGACTATATTTAGCACGCGGGCACAGGTAAAAAAAAATTTATGTGTAAACAAGATGTACATACAGAACAAAAGTACCAAGCCAAAAAAATTTTTCTTATTAAAAAAATAACTTGGGACTGAAAGGGTTAACTGTTATCGGTATCGGTTATATCCTAAGTGGTCCACAGAGAATATGCGTATTGTTCAATATAAGAGGTAAATTAATTAAAGTCACATACAATGAGCATACAAATAAAAGATAAATGAAATTGAAAAAAATATGTGGCTTGAACGTATTATATAAAAAGTTTGAGTTTAAGAAAAATAAAGACAAATCAAGAACTATCAAATGCACAAAAAGCTTTGCAAAATATTCTACAAAATTACAAAATTTAAAGGACAATGTTTCAGAAAAATTGCCTTAAAAATTTTGCTACTTTACAGCAGTTTGGTGCATAAATGTACTTGCGTTGAAAGGAAGTTTTGTTTTTGTTCATTTTAAATCTCCCGCAATGCTATTCCGACCGTGTCATTACATGACGTCACTACACAAACGTAAATAAGGGGTAGAAAAGGCAGAGTTACATAATGTACCAAAAAAGTTTCCATGTAAATCTATATTAACAGCTAGAAAGACTCATGTAACTAGAAATAATTTAAGTGTTTGTGCCAATTGGCAAAATGTTGCTGATTTACTCTCCAGGGTGCAGCACTCACTAGCCAAGAACGTATTTTTAATCTTATCGGCCAGATACAGTAATTTATAAATTTAGTTAGTTAGCAACATGTGTGCTACGAATGTTCTGATTATTTTCTAGAACTTTACTCAATGTTATCTAAACTTGTTTCAAACGACCTACCATCAAAATGGCTGCGCCTAACAGTCATTGCGCGAGTTTAAATTTACACGTTTTATACAGCGTTGCAGCCGATGTAAGATATGCATGTAAAAAGGTAGTATGCAAGTGTTATAAAATTTCGAGACGAATTTTTTAAACTTTATGTAAGTGGAAGGGTTTCTTGTGCTCCAAAGGCTTAGAATCTTAATATGCCAATACATTTGTGTTGCTTATTCCAATTGGATATTGTTGTTAAATATTAATAATTTGCCGAGAAGTGAAAAGAGAGTCATAAATCAAATTAAATGTACTTCAAAACTATGCTTTACGATTAGTTGGTGGTCATTCTTTGAAATCATCTCACAATACAAGTAAATATTCTGCCACCTCTTTAAGAAACTCCATGAAAATCCCGATATTAGAAGCCCACAGAGATTATCAAACTCTCCTGTTTCTCTATAAATATATCAACAATATTAATTCTCCTTTCAAAAACAATAAGCTCCCATTTCTTAAAAACCCCAGTATGAATAACAGAACACTAAATTTAAGAAACATTAGAACGAACAATCAATATGGAAAGAATTCCATTACTAAGCAAGCAATGCAATTTTGGAATTCATTACCGACTTCACTAAAACACAGCAGCTCTTTATCAATATTCAAGTCTAAATTAAAAAAAACATTTAATGACTCGTTTTGAATATCCGACATACGAACACGATGATACCTACTAGAATCATAATTTCATTTTTCCTAGTCCTTACTAAACTAGTTTATATTTTATTTTTGAATTTCTAGTTGCACTTATAGTTTAGCTTGCACCAGACGCATTTGCCCAGAACAGTGTGTGTTTTTATATGAACTAACACTGATTGTCTGTCTTTTATTATGATGGTCAATGTTTTTGAAATGGCAAATAAAGATTTTACTACTACTACTACTACTACTACTACTACTACTACTACTACTACTACTACTACTACTACTACTACTACTACTACTACTACTACTACTACTACTACTACTAAAGCACACAAAGGATCAGTATTTGGTAATGTGTGAGTCAGTGTGACATGTATATCGCTACATAAAGCATACGATGTAATCAATATGTCGAGAACAAATTTATTTTAATTATTTCGCTCGTAGTACATGTAGTCGATCAGAAACGCCATGCCTATAAGTGTGGCCTTCGTATCAATACCCAAACTCCTGGGAAACGTTACACTAAAATTATCTGCATCAACGAAGGCTTCTTTGACGAACCCCGACCACTGCTTTGTGATGTTGCCAATCTGCTGGTTGCCATCAGCTGATAAAATATCAAAATTAACATCTTTACAACAGCTGCATGTCCAGAATGGACCTTTTACTCTGAGTACCAAATCTCCTACTGCATTGTAAACTAAAAACCTGGGAAATATTGAGCACTCTTGTTCAATGCTTCCAACTACTGTCCCTGGTGGTGCAGTAATTTCCATCTTTTGAAGACAGCAGAAGTAACAACAAGACATGCAGCGGAGCGGTCGATAAAGGTGAATAACTTCCAGGCCTGTGTTGTCCAAGATGTTCATGTCAAACGCCCGTAAAGGTCCACACCAGTAACGGTTACAACAAGATGTGTTTTCTGCTGCAAAGAACATCTGCTGACCCATATTATTTTTTAAAACGTATTTGTTCTTTGTTTCAAAGCCAGTGAATGCTTCCAGCATTTCAATCTGTTGATGTATCAGCACTTGATCCAGCTGAGCCAGGTAAGCTAAACCTGGTGGGTATTGAGTAGCATCAGCAAAACCTTTCATTCCAAACATCTGGGTTTGTGATTGTTGTTCTACTCCAGTCTCCATTGTATTGTCTACAGGCCACTGGGTTTGTGGCTGCTGTTCCACTCTGGTCTCCATTGTATTGTCTCCAGACCACTGTGGTTGTGGTTGCTGTTCCACACTATTCCTAGTTGTGCTGTGTATAGTTCGCTGAACGGTCTAAGATTTACCTCCTAACAAAAAGAAAAAAGTTTCTAAAGTCTCCTTCCTCGCGTCATGTATCTTTTGTCTCGTTTTCTATTAAACACTCTGGCAGTACGTTGATAAAACGCCATTCCTTAGTTGCTTGCAAATGATGTGATGCAGCACAAAAAACAAAAAATGGTTGAAAGACATTTTAGATCAATTTGCACCTGTTCGTTTCGTATACATGTACGTTTATGTGCAATAGGAGATTTTGTCAATATTTTGGATTTTTGCAAATTTATCTAAAACTTTTTCATTCATTTTACGCCTTTTCTCCTGTTTGATCACTTACATCTAACTAACGAACTAACGATAGTTAACGTGTTGTGATAGCTGGCGAGTTTTGAAATCAGAGGTTTAAAACCAGACGTGAAAATTAGAAGACAATGCAAGATAAGAATGAAAGCAAAGATAACCATATAGCGATTTGATGGAAAACAGAGATAATCAGTTAGACAGAGATTTGCTAGAGCACAGAGACAGTCAGTAAGACAGAGATTTGCTAGAGCACAGAGACAGTCAGTAAGTCAGAAATTTTATAGCACACAGAGACAGTCAGTAAGTCAGAGATTTTATAGCGCACAGAGACTGTCAGTAAGTCAGAGATTTTATAGCGCACAGAGACTGTCAGTAAGACAGAGATTTGCTAGAGCACAGAGACTGTCAGTAAGACAGAGATTTGCTAGCACACAGAGACAGTCAGTAAGACAGAGATTTGCTAGCACACAGAGACAGTCAGTAAGTCAGAGATTTTATAGCACACAGAGACTGTCAGTAAGACAGAGATTTGCTAGAGCACAGAGACTGTCAGTAAGTCAGAGATTTGCTAGCACACAGAGACAGTCAGTAAGTCAGAGATTTGCTAGAGAACAGAGACAGTCAGTAAGACAGAGATTTGCTAGAGCACAGAGACTGTCAGTAAGACAGAGATTTGCTAGCACACAGAGGCAGTCAGTAAGTCAGAGATTTGCTAGAGCACAGAGACAGTCAGTAAGTCAGAGATTTTTGTAGCACACAGAGACTGTCAGTAAGTCAGAGATTTTTGTAGCGCACAGAGACTGTCAGTAACAAAGAGATTCGCTAGAGCACAGAGACAGTCAGTAAGTCAGAGATTTTATAGCGCACAGAGACAGTCAGTAACAAAGAGATTCGCTAGAGCACAGAGACTGTCAGTAAGACAAAGATTTGCTAGAACACAGAGACTGTCAGTAAGACAGAGATTTTATAGCACACAGAGACAGTCAATAACAAAGAGATTTGCTAGTGCACAGAGACAGTCAGTAAGACAGAAATTTGCTAGCACACAGAGACTGTCTGTAACAAAGAGATTCGCTAGAGCACAGAGACAGTCAGTAAGTCAGAGATTTTATAGCGCACAGAGACAGTCAGTAAGTCAGAGATTTTATAGCGCACAGAGACAGTCAGTAACAAAGAGATTCGCTAGAGCACAGAGACTGTCAGTAAGACAGATATTTGCTAGAACACAGAGACTGTCAGTAAGACAGAGATTTTATAGCACACAGAGACAGTCAATAACAAAGAGATTTGCTAGTGCATAGAGACAGTCAGTAAGACAGAAATGTGCTAGCACGCACAGACATTCAGTAAGACAGAGATTTGCTAGCACACAGAGACAGTCAATAACAAAGAGATTTGCTAGAGCACAGATCCAGTCAATAAGACAAATATTTGCTAGCACACACAGACATTCAGTAAGACAAATATTTGCTAGCACGCACAGACATTCAGTAAGACAAATATTTGGTAGCTTATCCAGTTACAAAATGTATCTGTTTCAAAGTACTTCAGAATGAAATAGATAGATACTTACTGGTTTTAAAGAAACCAAAAAACCTGAAATTTAATTTATTGATTTTTTTCTGAAGTAGCGTCATGTTGAAAGCCAGTAGAACAACTGACCAAAATTGCTGGTGAAATCAGTTAAGTGTGGAAACAGGTTTAGAAATTATGCATACATGTAAAAGCCAATGAAATTTAAAGCAGTAAAGTGATTTAGCAATTTTAACAAGAATGCCCGAAGGTGGCAGCACTATGCAAAAGTTATAAAAGTATGATGTAAACACAATATAAATTTAAATTTAGAGTAATTAAAATAATTTTCTTCTCTCCACTTAGTATGTAAGACGAAATATGAACGCGAACACGAACCTTTACGAAATATGTTACAGAATTTATTAGCATAATTTATTATTGCCATTTTTTGTACAGTTTACAGTTTCTTAGGATACAAAATAATCTTACAATTTTTTTACAGTTTACAGTTTCTTAGGATGCAAAATAATCTTGCCATTTTTCTACAGTTTACGGTTTCTTAGGATACAAAGTAATCTTGCAATTTTTCTACAGTTTACGGTTTCTTAGGATACAAAGTAATCTTGCAATTTTTCTACAGTTTACAGTTTCTTAGGATACAATGTAATCTTGCCATTTTTTACAGTTTACGGTTTCTTGGGGTACAATGTAATCTGGCCATTTTTTACAGTTTACGGTTTCTTAGGATACAAAGTAATATTGCCATTTTTCTACAGTTTACGGTTTCTCAGGATACAATGTAATCTTGCCATTTTTCTACAAGTTACGGTTTCTTAAGATACAATGTAATCTTGCCATTTTTCTACAGTTTACGGTTTCTCAGGATACAATGTAATCTTGCCATTTTTCTACAGTTTACGGTTTCTCAGGATACAATGTAACCTTGCCATTTTCCTACAGTTTACGGTTTCTCAGGATACAAAGTAATCTTGCCATTTTCCTACAGTTTACGGTTTCTTAGGATACAAAGTAATCTTGCCATTTTTTACAGTTTATGGTTTCTTAGGATACAATGTAATCTTGCCATTTTTCTACTGTTTACGGTTTCTTAGGATACGAAGTAATCATGCAATTTTTCTACAGTTTACAGTTTCTCAAGATACAAAGTATTCTTACCATTTTTGACAGTTTACGGTTTCCTAGGATACAAAGTAATCGGCAGGTATACAACTCAAGTATTCGCATCAATCTGAGCCTATTTCGACATACTAA
>JAQGDQ010001472.1:0-25000 GCA_030141605.1 Tubiluchus corallicola | reverse complement strand
TAGTATTTATATACCTTTTTTTACCACTAGGCGATGACAATAGACTGACAAATATATACCAAGTCACTGTATAGGGTTACACACATTAATAAGCTTAGGTTATAGACAGCGTTACACAGTTTTACAAGTGAGGATTTCACGAAAACAGACCTCAAACCAACTCATATTATGTCCTAGTGGAGATAATAAAAAAGAGGTACTAACCACTCCCTCTGAAACCTCTATGTTCACGAATGTTTTTGTATGTGGTGTTCGGTCAAGTTTTGCAAAAAAGAACCAACGAAAGATTCCCATTTTGGCAGCCGATGCCCCCCTTTCTTTACGTATCTTCAAGTTTCTTGAAAATCTGTTAAATAGTTTTTTCGTACTGAGCTCACTACCATAACAGACAAGAAACAATCAAACAAACAGGCAAACAAACAATCAAACAAGCAAACTGTTTTGAAGCATAACTTCCTTAGCGATTTTACCCATTTTTCCCAATTGGCATGAGCATTTTAAATTATTATTTCCAGTTACGTAAGTCTTTCACCAGGTAAGCAAAATGCCAAGCAACATAGATTTGTAGTGAAGGTTGCTTGGGACATATTTTAACATTGCATTTTCTTCCCCTAATTTACGCATGCGTGGGTGACGTCATATAATGGCGACTTCAGAACGATATTGAGGGAAATTTCAAATGAAAACTAACAAAAATTCCTTTCAACGCGAATACGATATACGCATAAAACTGCCAAAAGTAATATAATTGTTATGGCGATTTATCTGAAACCTACTTCACGTACCCCTTTTCTTGCCCTTTAAAATCTAAGAATGACACACTGCCTAAAGATACTTTTGCATTGTAAATAATGTGTGTGTAGTAGTAGTAGTAGTAGTAGTAGTAGTAGTAGTAGTAGTAGTAGTAGTAGTAGTAGTAGTAGTAGTAGTAGTAGTAGTAGTAGTAGTAGTAGTAGTAGTAGTAGTAGTAGCAGCAGCAGCAGCAGCAGCAGTAGTAGTAGTAGTAGTAGTAGTAGTAGTAGTAGTAGTAGTAGTAGTAGTAGTAGTAGTAGTAGTAGTAGTAGTAGTAGTAGTAATAGTAGTAGTAGTAGTAGTAGTAGTAAAATCTTTATTTGCCATTTAAAACATTGACCATCATATTTAAAGACAGACAATCAGTGTTAGTTCATATAAAAAAACATACACTGTTCTGGGCAAATGCGTCTGGTGCAAGCTAAACTATAAGTGCAACTAGAAAGTCAAAAAATAAAATATAAACTAGTTTAGTAAGGTCTAGGAAAAATGAAATTAGGATTTGAGTAAGTATCATCGTGTTCGTATGTCGAATTCTTTCCATATTGATTGTTCGTTCTAATGTTTCTTAAATTTAGTGTTGAGGGAAATATATTAAAAACTTTAGTTGGTATATTTGTCACTCTATAAAATGAGTAGGTATTCTATAAAATACCCAATGTATATATATGATTACGCCTGTTTCCGGTATCTCTCTCAATGGGCTCTTATCAATATTGAAATTGAGAGCTCTTATTTACTTAACAGTAAAGGCCAAGTTTTATGATACAGTAGTATACTCTGCAAACTGTGTTGCATAATGTCAGTGCAAACAAGGAGAGCAAAAGACAAAGTTTCACCGTAATACCGCTTAGTACACGAAGAGCTGTACATAAAAATGAACTTTGATCTACCGTTTTCTCTACAAGAATTCTTTAACTGCAGATCGTCTTGTAGGCAACACTGACTTGGCATTGAGAAAAAATATCCAGGCGTTCCAGAAGATATAAGGTAAATTTAATCAGACTGCTAGTTTAAAATAATTATTTTCGCAAAATAAAATATTTAAAAAATGCTAGATTTATTAATATATACGTACATGTAGAACGTTCTTGTCGCAAGATGGGTTAGTCACAAAGACTGGCATGGAATCTGGTTTTTCAGATAACTGGTTTTAAACGTTCACTTTGAAAGAAATACCGTTTTTTTAGACAAATAAAACCGTTTTTAAAACTAATCTTCACTTTTGCACTTCTTGTGTTATCAGGGGCGGAACTAGATGTGGCAAGCAGGGGGGGGGGGGGCGCAAAAATTTTCTGAGAGGGCGAGGTATCCGAAGTGGTTAAATAATGGTTAAGCCAATTTTAACCCCTTTTATACTGCATGCAGGCCTATAATTAGCATGTGTAGGATGGCGTAGCTGATAGAGCAATAATGAGAAAATTAACTCTCATTTAACCTAACGTTATTAATGTGCCTCTAACTAAATTGTTATTTACAGAAATTTATCACACACAAGTTTTAAGAAAATAATACGCAGGAAATGTCAAAATGAAATGTGAAACGATACGTCATTCAAAAAGTCACACCAACTTTGTTACGACAACAAGTTTATTGTGTGCGAACATGTGAACTGCAATTTTCACTGCAAAAAAATTATTTGTCCGATTTTGCAGGGGGAGTGCAAATTTTGACAGCCCCCACCCCCCTCGCTCCCCCCTAGTTCCGCCTCTGTGTGTTATTATACTTATTTTCCATTATGACATTACTTTTATTTGTATTTATAGAGGCTGTCGTTAAATAAACAAACAAGTAAAAAGAATTTTGCACTAATTATGTATTTACAAAATTACAAAGAAGCCAAAGTAATGAATAAACAGACCCGTAGAAAAGGAGTAGATACAGTAACAGATAGCTAAGTGTTTGGAAATAAAGATAAAAGAATTGAACTGCTTTGCACGTTGAAACTAGGCTTATTAGAAGGAATAGATAAACTTTCTTTCATTAATGAGTCACAGTTATTTGTACCTCTGGTCACAATGTTAAACTGACTAAAATCAGCTTTGTGGCCAGAGGCACAAATAATTAGCACTAGATTGAGGAGATTTTTTCAATTTCTTGCCAGTTCTAGACTGGTTGTTGTTTGTGTAGTGTACCAATGATGATGACAACTGATTGCTGTGGAAACTTTTGGACAAGTTTTTTAAACAGTTTGTAAATTAAAAGTTGTGTTATTTTAATAGTAAATGTTTGACCTGCCTGTATAAACTGCCTCCAATTCAATTGATTCAATTCACATCTTTCTTTTCTTTATTTACTTTCTTTCTATCTTATTTTTCGCAACCGCTCACAACACATTAATTAACGTGTTTCTTCTCTCATGTTGTCATGTTTCGTTCCATCTTATTCTCTCACCGTTGTGTTGTATCTTTCCATCATGTTATTGAAAAAAAACCAATTTAACATAAATCGTGTGTAAATAAACCTAGATAAACCTATAAAACATGAACTGAATTTCATTTCAATCGCAGATACTTGTAAATACACGAGTATCGACTCTAGTATAGACTAGGAAGCAGTTATTGTCTAAATAAAAAGATACAAATGTGTAAAAAGTTATTATTACTACTTTTACGTAACATTGTTGGGATAACTATTATTAATACTTGTGTGAATTAACTGTTATTTGTGCTGTATGCTCGAGCCACGATATTGCTTTGCAAGGGGATTTTGTGTCTAGTAAATACCTCTTTCTCTGTTGATTAAATCTGTCCTGTTTGTAATGTAATGTAATGTGTTGTGTTGTGTTGTAGTGTAGTGTAGTGTAGTGTAGTGTAGTGTAGTGTAGTGTAGTGTAGTGTAGTGTAGTGTAGTGTAGTGTAGTGTGTTGTGTTGTGTTGTGTTGTGTTGTGTTGTATTGTATTGTATTGTATTGTATTGTATTGTATTGTATTGTATTGTATTGTATTGTATTGTATTGTATTGTATTGTATTGTATTGTATTGTATTGTATTGTATTGTTTTGTATTGTATTGTATTGTATTGTATTGTACTGTACTGTACTGTACTGTACTGTACTGTACTGTACTGTACTGTACTGTACTGTACTGTACTGTACTGTACTGTACTGTACTGTACTGTACTGTACTGTACTGTACTGTACTGTACTGTACTGTACTGTACTGTACTGTACTGTATGTATTGTATTGTATTGTATTGTATTGTATTGTATTGTATTGTATTGTATTGTATTGTATTGTATTGTATCGTATCGTATCGTATCGTATCGTATCGTATCGTATCGGATCGGATCGGATCGGATCGGATCGGATCGGATCGGATCGGATCGGATCGGATCGAATCGTATCGTATCGTATCGTATCGTATCGTATCGTATTGTACTGTATTGTATTGTAATGAAATGTCTTGTAATGTAATGTAATGTAATGTAATGTATTGTAATGTAATGGTGGTTCAATAAGTAAACACGTGTTTAAATGAAACAGGACAACAGAAATGTAATTGTGCTTTCGATTAAATTCATAAATAAAACATTAACAAAGATTTTGTGCCTGTTTTTGTTCATTAGGAGTCAAATCTTACAACAATTAATCTACTCTTGAGAAGCACAACACAATGGATAAGCTTGTGGATGAACAGCCACAATCACAGTGGGCCGGAATGACAGGTTTTGCTGATGCTACTCAATACCCACCAGGGTTAGCTTACCTGGCTCAGCTGGATCAAGTGCTGATACATCAACAGATTGAAATGCTGGAGGCGTTCACGGGTTTCGAAACAAGGAACAAATACGTCATAAAAAACAACATGGGTCAGCAGATGTTGTTCGCCGCTGAGGACACATCTTGTTGTAACCGCATCTGCTGTGGACCTTTGCGGGCTTTTGACATGAACATCTTGGACAACACAGGCATGGAAGTCATTCATCTTTATCGACCACTCCGCTGTCAATCTTGCTGCTGCTTCTGCTGTCTGCAAAAGATGGAAGTTACTGCACCACCGGGGACGGTGATTGGTACTATAGAACAGGAATGCTCGATTCTCTTTCCCAAGTTTCGTGTCTACAATGCAGCAGGAGACTTGGTACTCAGAGTGAAAGGTCCTTTCTGGACATGCAGCTGCTGCAGAGATGTCAATTTTAACATTTTATCAGCTGACGGTAATCAACAAGTTGGTAAAATCAGCAAGCAGTGGTCAGGGTTCCTGAAGGAAGCCTTCCTGGATGCAGACAACTTTGGAATTACATTTCCCATGGATTTGGACGTGAATATGAAGGCAACACTTTTAGGATTAACCTTTCTAATCGATTTCATGTATTATGAACAACAGAATAAAAATAATTAAATTAGCCTTTTGCACAGTTCAATTAATGGTGATTGTGAAAAGTCAAAGGTTAAATGTACCAGACAACGCATTTGTGTAATCGTCTGCCGCATCAGTTCAGTAACTTCAGTTGTTTTACGTGGACTTGATTAATTATGCTTAATTATGCATTAGTCTGTGCGTAGAGTGATTTACTAACAGGATCTTCTTTGGGAACAAGAAAAAATGAACTAGGTAAGGTTCTAGCTAGCTGTGCATGGGCTGCGAGGCGTTGTCAAGGGTACACAAATGCTTTGTCTGGTTCATTTCACCTTTGACTTTTTCGCGATCATCGTCAATCACTGAAACTGTGAAAAACCTTATTCAATGGTATCAATGTGAATGAATGTGAACCTAAAGGGATAGTGGGAACTTGGGAACATTATTTAATTTTACATACGGTATAAATTTTATTCAATGCATCAATGTGACAAAACTTGACAATGCCTTGCAGCCCACGTTTCTGTAATAGTAACAGTTTTAACAGCTATGTAGAACCTTATCTGATTGATTTTTTCCTGTTTCGAAACAAAGTCCTGCTAGTAAATCACTCTATACACAGACTAATGCACAATGAAGTAAAGTCCCCGTAAAACAACTGACGTTACTGAACTGATGCGGCAGACTATGAACTATGAACTATGAATTTTATTTCGCACATCAATATACAATATTGTACACATAAATAAACAATAAATAAAATAGTTTGAGTAGTGTGAGGTGAGTGTACGATGCGGTCATTAACACACTCACTTTACTTAAATGAAAAAGTTATGCTTGCTTTTGTAGATGACTTAATGAAATTGATGTAATAAAGTAAATGATGTAATAATAGCAAAGAAACATTAAGAAAGGAAAACATAATATGCAATTACAATTTTGAAATAGACTGCGATGAATGAATAATTTCATTTAAATTGATTTATACCTTTACCAGACGGTTTTGCGTTACCCACACGTCACGTGACGGTTGTTGCTAAGACGCTTTGTTACACTTAACCTTTGACCTGGAGGAATACCGCCCGTGAGCAACAAATCGGTGAAAAGGTTTATTAAGATTTATTAAGGTTTATTAAGATTAAAGTGAATTAAAACCGTTCATTTTATTTTTGGCAATAAATAGAATTCATGTTAAGTTTCTCTAACATCACTTGACATGATTGAACTTTTTGCAACATTCTGTAGATGTTACCAAAATGACATTACTATTAATTTCCAATTTTGCACACATAGATTTAAAGATTTCGATAATTAATTACAATAATGATAATACATTTTATACATGTTGTTTCTGTGGCTGTATATAACTGTGAGGCCAGTATTTTGATAGATGTGTTAGTCTAATGTTCTAGCTAGTCGGTGCCCTTAATGTTGAACAATTACTCACTTACTCTCGGTATTTTGTTGACACTGTAACAAATGAGAATAAACAAACTAGGCAATACTGTAACAAATGAGAATAAACAAACTAGGCAATTGTGAGTACCAGCAAGCAAGCTACCTGCAATTATTGCATTTGTTTGGCTTTGGTTTTGTTTTGGCTTGCCAAGACACATTGTGTTGTCACTTCCAGTATTGGTACTGTGGAACTGCAGCACTCATTTTTACTCATAATACTATGTTTTTCTTACTTCATTTTTGTTAGTGAACTTAATGTAATAGTTGTTATTATATTTGAAGTTAAGCAATTGAAGATTATAACATTATAACCTAAGGTACTGTGGAACTGGAGCGTCCCCTGTTTTCACTCATTATTATCGATAATATTCTATATAATAAGTCGTTTTTCTTTAGTTCTTTCTTTATACTTGCGTGCGGAACCAGAGCACGCGAGGGTAGTACAGTTTGCTTCACAGCTCAAGCAACATGGTGTTTGGCTGTTGTGCGCATGCGGCCATGTGATTGAAAATTTGTATGAACAGGAGTTTTATGGCAGTGCAATTAATTTTGCATTTTGTCTAAAAACCTCCATTTTTAATAATAATGTTTTAAATTATTTACCTACAAATTAATTTTCTCTTGTAGATATGTGTATAATCCATACACGTTTTACCGTTGCATTTTATCTTTTTTAATCTTTAATTAGGAACTGTATTTTGTGTACGATAGAAATTCGATAATAATAAAGCATGAACAAATAAATACTGTAATAGGTTTCCTATGTATAAAATTAGTTATCAGACGCACAAATTAACTACCACTGACGACTGTGATACGTTAAATCAACAACAATTATTTTAATTTTTTGTGCTATAATTATGACAGCTTCATGACATATTTTCAGACCGTGATTCCTATGAACAGACATTGCTTAAAACACATTCTAACTAGAAGCAACTCAGTAGAGGTGCACACCCACGCCCTAATATGTAGTCACTGTGGACAAAAATTTATCTTGATAACCTTGTGACTATAACCCTAGACCTTTTGAACCATTGAAGGACAAGAAAAGGGGTACCTGAAGTAGGGTTCAGGAAAATTGCTTTAAAAAATATATTACTTTACAGCAATTTTATGCGTATATCTTACTCGCGTTGAAAGGAATTTTTGTTTGTTTTTCATTTTAAATCTTCGGCAATACGGTTCCGACGGCGCCATTACATGACGTCACTACGCCACGTAAATCAGGAGAAAAAAGAAAATGGTTAAATTATGTCCCAAAACAATTTCTCATGCAAAGTTATATTACTTAGCATTTCGCTTACCTGCTTGAAAGACTTGTGTAAATAGAAAAGAAAATTATTAATTGTTTAAAATGTTTTCAACAAATCACAACACCATCTGCGCGATTTGATTTTGCCGTGCTGACAGGCACACAGATAAATACGAATAAATTATCTTAGAATAGAATAGAATAGAATAGAATAGAATAGAATAGAATAGAATAGAATAGAATAGAATAGAATAGAATAGAATAGAATAGAATAGAATAGAATAGAATAGAATAAAATAGAATAGTTTATTGTCTCTTTAGAGGTCACAAATACAAGTAACAACAACTTTTAAATATAACTTGTGAGACGGAATGACAGAGAGACCATACGGTTATCGCTGCTGTCATCTCATGTTAAAGTGGCTAATGTCGTGACGCTAAAGTTGTCGCTGGGGTGTTTTGGGGAGAGCCAACAACCGACATTGTCAGGTTTATTAGACTGTTTTTGTAGTTGCGATGTTTGTGTTAAACAGGTGAAATCACTGAATGAAAACATGGTTTAACTTTGCGATATGTATTTTACTCAAAATCATAGTCTCATAGTCAATCCACATATACACGAAAATTGTAAACATAATCAACAGTAGTGAACAAAAGTTAAGGTAAATCTATCAGCCAATATATCATGGCACCTGAGTCGAAACATTATTATAACCACACAACTGTTTAAGCCTATTGCTTGTTCTTCTAACCTTGCTACCAAGTGTGAAACTACTACATACACAGAGAAGCCCAGTAACCCAGTTCCATACGAACATATAGCAGTAGCAAGTGCACACATATATTGGAAACTTCCAAGTATACAAACAGATGTCAGCACTGACTTAGTGGTAGTGAAAGACTAAAGTTTAAAACTACAAATCAAAATTCATAATAAACTGAAAATTAAATGCTCGTATCTGCGACATTCCCACCACAAAGACAAAGTAACTTATACAGCATCTTGCTGGTTTAGATTTTTTATTTTTAGTGTGGCTTTTTTGGCAGCTTCTTTTTTTTCGTTCTGAGATATTAGAAATACATGATGGTGCCAAAGTGTCTCTTTTCTGAAATGTGTCATGACTATCGTGTATATTATCTACACATTTCAAGGGATATAAGCATTTGTGTGAACGTTCAATGAGATAGCCCTTTGGTGTGCGACCTTGTGAATGTGCCCCAATTTCCGTTGTCCTCTGGGCAAGTAATCTTGTATTAGCACAATATGACCAACTTTTGGGGCTTGGGGGAATACTGATCGAGATTGTCGATATTGTGACTGATTGCATTCCCGCAAACTTAATAGATATTAGTCTAATACGGAAATTCCTTTTTTCCAACTTTTTATCAAATTTTCTGTATTGGAGGTCTTTGGTTTATAATCTGGGTAATCTTTGTGTTGTTCATTTGGGGCAACAAAGTCTAATGAGTGAAATGGAAATACATATATTGGAAACTTCTAAGTGTACAAACAGATGTCAGCACTGACTTAGTGCTAGTGAAAAGCTAAAGTTTAAAACTACATATCAAAATTAACAATAAACTGTAAATTAAATGCTAGCATCTGCGACAGCTAAGGCTACTCTGGTTATTTATAAAGAAAGATTTAAAACAGAAAAAATCAAAACAGTTGCCCACTTGACAAAACTCAACTATAACAAGTTTCAAGCAAAACAAAATAATAACAAATCAAAATAACATCAACATAAAAAAGCAACGAAAACGTAATTGCAATAATAAATGCAAGTAATAAAAATAAAAAGAACCAAGTAACAGAATTATGTCAAATATTATCATGGTAATTATCGTACATTATTATCTTATGTTGCAGCTTTTGAACTAATTTTGAATGATTTCAAAAATTTGAAATCAACTTTTTATTCCTTCACTCTAAACTCTACTTCATGCCTCCAGTAATTATAAAAAAATTCAAAAATGAACTGAATTTCATTCTATAGCACTATAGCTCACAGCAGTGGAAACACTAGTTACAGTTTACAGTTCAATGATGTGTAATTTTAATAGTAACAAAGAATTTTATTATTATTATTATTATTATTATTATTATTATTATTATTATTATTATTATTATTATTATTATTATTATTATTATTATTATTATTATTATTATTATTATTATTATTATTATTATTATTATTATTATTATTATTATTATTATTAAATATTTTGCTTACGATTCTTTGCTTTTTTGAAGTGCACTCAGAAAGATAACTCTATGCCCAGTGTGATTCAAGAAGCTTTCGACAGATTTTTTAAATGCTTCATTCAATCAATTATTAATTTATTATAGTTAACCTCGCTCGTTGTAATCCAGCTATTTCACGCGTTCTCTTTTTGCACCTGCCAAAGTGAAAACTTTTTCTTCGGCGCCAACAGATGGCGGAACCGACTACACAGCTCAGAGTTATTCGTTGTCATGAGAGCTGAGGCAGAACAATTTTTTTGTATAATGATTAAACCGTGATGTCATTCACAGTATAGGTAAGAATTCTACATTCAATACAATAGTAAACGATTCTAAGAGCGGTAATTAGGCACCAATCCTTATTCGCGCAATGCGCTTTATCACAAGACTATATGCTAGCCGATTTTTCTCTCTTTCCATTTGACATGCGCAAACTTTTGCTGGAGCGCAAACTGGTCGTTGAAAGGTACATAAACGGTGCGCCGCGAGATTCCTGTTAGACAAATACAGATTTATATGGAGTAATGTGTTGAACGTGTAATGTGTGTATCTCCGATATTTTGAATTTTACGAGTTTATTTTTTGTCTGCAGCGTGATTGCGAATTTCTTGTATATGGTGGAAACTTACCGCAAGTTATACGTTGAAAGTAACTAATACTGTAGGTTGGTAATTTGCTTTCTTTCGAAAGTTTATTGTAAATAAGATTCTGTTAGTTTAATTACATTAGTTAGTTACACCCGTCATACAAGACGTACTTCCATTTACCCCAGGATAAAACGCATGTTCTTGAACATTGGCGCAAAATTGGTAATTACTAGGGTAGAGCTAGTAAAGAAAAATGGTTTGGTTTTAGACGATTAAGTGCCTGAAAGTATTTTAATTTAATGATTGTAAGCCAGACTGCAATATGTGTGGGTAATTTTGACATATCTGAATGTGAAAATTTGTGTTAATGTGAGCATGGTATCAGACAACTGATGTGAGCATAATGTTAGGTCTGCGTCACAGCTGCACCCCTAAAGACATACAGTTTACAGTTTATATTAATATAGAAGTATACACATTTTCCGATGAGAATAAATTTTTTTCCTAAAACGTGACGCCCTGGAACTTTGGCGCCCTAGGCTATAGCCTAGTTATCCTATCGGTTAATACGCCCCTGACAGTGTCAGCGGTCAAAGATACTTTACATATTTGATTTTCAGTTAAGTTGCATTCTCTTTTAAAAATGTGTGATTTGAATTTATTGGATTCATTCCGCGGCAACATAAACATAGAAACAAATTTTGTTATTACATTATAAAATAAAATAAATGAGTCACTGTGAGGAGGAGGAAGGAGCATTAAGCGTTCGAATCCTCCTCCAGTAATTCATCTTACTTGTTTCGGCTTAGAAATCATTAATTTAAATTCTACATTGAGTTTTTGGCATATATAGTTGACATTTTTACTGATACATGTTATTTAAAACTGAATGAAAACTTTGCCGTGCAGAAAAAGATATGTTGTAGCCAGTACATGCAGTTTAGTTAGTTCTTGCAAATTAATGCATCAGTTGCATCAGAATTATTAGTTTTCACTAGAATTTTTAATACGGTGTAAGATGTGTCCAGTTTCAAATCAACATGATCATTACACAAGATATTCAGTTGAAAACTATGTATTCCTTCTTCCAAAAACAAATATAATGAAACAGTCATCTAAATATAATGCTATTAAACTATAGTCATCAATTCTACGTGAAATGAAAACTCTTAATCTTTATCAATTTAAAAAAGCATCAAAGAATTACCTACTACAACGGTATAATTAACTCTCAATTTTACTCATCCTGATCTTAAGTTACTAACAAAACTTATGCTCCTTCCCCCTCCTTACAGTAACTCGCATAGTTTTTTTTTCAATGTAATATCAATTTGTATGTATGTTTGAGTTGCTGTGGAATAAATTCATAATTCGGTGATGCATAGAGTTTTGAGAGTATGCATTTGTTCCAAGCCATCCGGACTTCAAGGTCACCTGTTATGGCTTCATTTTAGAAAGGGTTGCAGACTCCTGCAGAAAAATTAGATCTGGAGAGAAAGGTTAGTTTAAGTTGATCACAAAATTACATTTAATTGTTCCTTACAATCTGACCTGCATTGTACTGACAAATTCTGGTTTCATTAATTTACTTTGTATTAAAGCCGACAATAAAAATACTTCTGTTTTCATCTAACCGTCTGGGTAATATTTTTTATTGCTCACCCGGCCGGGGATTTTATATGTTTTTTTGCACATTCATATACATACTTGACGTAGTCAGGTAAAAGCGCATTTTTTTAATTTAAAACGTAAAAACGCAGTGACTATTATAACGTCGTTCTTTTGGGGAATGCAGGACGTGGCCATGTTTCTCCCACGGCCAACTCTCGGCCAGACTTTGTATGCTGCTCATTGTATTAGAGGCTAAAAAGTATTGAATTTTCCACCAAATCGGTGTATTAATGGCTGAGTAGTGTTGCCGCTTATACCATAATTATCAGAACATACACGTTCACGATGACTATACAATAATCAATAAATGTACGATAATTTAGTAATGCAAAACTAAAAGACAAAGCATAAAAATGCTCATTGAAAAAAATTAAAACATTACTGCTAACCAGTGGGAAATAAACTTTCATTTCAACTGATTTTCAACATTCCACGATTCAGCTTTAAACATTCACAAAATTTAAAAAAAAATTTTCCTCCCTCCCTACTGACATCTTTTGAGCTCATGAGGTAAGACAGAAACAAATTTTCTTTCTGTGGCCAGCCTGAGCTCAGGGATGAGAATTTTCCATGCATACGCGGAATTCCGAGTTTTTTGGAAGACCAGTAGTGCCATTTTTGTAAATTGCGTAAATTCGTTGAGAAAATTTTTAGGGGCCCATTACATTATTTCACAAACTGACCGCTAGTTGGCAGGCCTGTTTCAGAGTTTTTTGCAATTTGTCATTCTCATCCCTGCCTGAGCTTATATACTGCCCTTTTACAAGTTGTTGCAGGTTTGTAAAGTAATATTTACAAGTTCAGTCATCAAGCCGAAACTTGGAGTAACATGTACCTTGAAGGAATGTCAGTTAAGCGTGACCTTTGTACCTGCTTGAAAGCAAAGTAAACAAATGTTAGTAAAAAATGAATCATCTTAGTACCTGCCAGGTGTGTCAGGTGTGCCTTTTCACGTAACCTATAGTCGTTTGTTCAATAAAAATTTTTGTAATTTCTAAATGCTGTCTAAATTTATTAAGAGTTTTTTGTGAATATCTTATGTATATACGAAATAAAATGATATTAATAAAATGGCTGCAAGATAATTTTACTTACAGGCTATTCTGAAAAGTAATGGAAGAGTCAGGGGAAAATATAATTTGGTGAAAAGTCAGGGAAGATTATTGAAAATGGGGCGAAAAGTCAGGAAAATTGGAAAAGTCACAAAAATAATCACCGTGAACCAATATTTTTCCAAACATATTTTTCAGTGATTTGTGTTCAACTAAAATTTTGCTACGGCTGGCTGCCAGTTTCTTTTGATTTCTTTTACAAAATTAATGATTGGATTAAGAAAGTTTATTTAATGCAATTTCGTTATCACTACCGCAACTGTGCCGACACATTATATATCAGTATGTGTATGAATGTCCGTACACAAAAATGTTTGATTATGTATAGTATACTAGTAATGCAATTTCTGCTTATCTTAGTCATGGAAAATCAATGTTTGGCCAGGGAAAAGTCATGAGAAAGTTAGGGAAATTTATCTTGAAATTCTGTGGGAACCCTGTTAATAGAGTATCCATCTCGTAAGAATTTAATGCCACATTCTGTGGTGCACCAGTACTGTATAATAGGTACTTATTAGGTAGTAAGAAAAGTTAATTAAATGTTGCAGGTAAGTTGCTGTCTGGATTTGATACAACACTTCTGCATCCACGTTCGATAATGCTGGACGAATTGTGGCCTATTGATAAAGAATGAAAAATTTAGTTAAAGTGGTAACACCTGAGTCGTCAGAACCCGGCAACATGTTTCCCGCAGACGTAACGTCCAACAGTGAAATTGTGTTCATGCTTAACGACGAGAGCGTGGACGATCCAGACAAAACCAACGATCCGGACAAAACCATCGACTCCGACCGTAGCAAACACATGTCAGGAAGCTCTGATGACACGCTAACGGAGAGCCCCAGTCGTTCCGTGTCGCCTTCTGCCAACGGCAGAGATACGACGTCTGGGCGTCAGAAACTCGAGGTCAGACCGTCAGTGTCGCTGACCCATTACGTGGACAGGGATAAGTTGTACGGATCCTTCAACGACTACCACAACTTTCCCGAACTCGGGCTGGGCAACCTGACGGATTTGGAGAACGCTTTTTTAACACATTCGTTTGATGGTTTAAAAACTTTTATTCGGACTAACAGCTGGCCGCCGGATCATGTTGTTAGAAAACGACTCTGGATGCGGTTAATTGAGCACATGAATAACGGAGCCGATGTGTCTGAATCATCATATATCTACAAAGAAACCATAAGAGATATATTTCACAATCGATCAGGTAAGTTTAAGCTTTAAGTGAATGCATGCCGTTTCATATTCAGTGTGTGATAACTTATACGCAAACGAAAATGAAATTCAAATTTTAGAATTGTTTCAACGAAAAATATTTGTTTTGCAAAATTGGTCATTTAAGTTACTTTACAGTTAACTTGTGTTTCTGAAGTTTGTTCAACATTACTTTTGTTAAAATAACAAAACAGCTGAAAGGTCAACTATGCAAAATTTTGTTTGCTTTTCTGCCTTATTTGCTGCGTATAACTATAAGGCCTATATATGTATATGTATATGTAATCGTGAAGATCTGGGGTTATATATATATATATATATATATATATATATAAGTTATGTCAAAGCCAATATGTTGTTTTTATAGAAGCTGCTTAGCATATGTGTTTATGTGACTTATAGTACGCCATGTGCGATCTTATCTAGAAGCAGGCTAAAGTTCTACATGTATATATCCAGTCAGCTAAAATGTTAGCATTTAAAATCCAGCTATATTTTCAGCCCACGGCATATAAATTTCAGAAGTCTTAGTTAAATTGTACACCTCAATCCTAGCGGACTACAGTCACAATCATGCTTGTAGGCCCTTTTGACCACGACATGATGTTTTAACGTAATGTCTTCACTTGTACGTGATTTGTACATTGTGTGAAAACTTTTAAAAATTTTAATTGTATTTTTTAGTATGACATTCATAGTAAGCTTTTTCACAGTTTTGTTGTGCGCATGCACAGTTGCGATAGGTCAGAGGTTAAGTGTACCACAGCAGCACGTCTTAACAACAACCATCACAGGACGTGTGGCTAAAGCAAAGACATCTGCCTCGTCAGTTCAGTAACTTCAGGCTGGTTTACGTGGATTTTTACTTAATTATGCATTAGTATGTGCGCAGAGCGATTTACTAGCAGGATCTTGGTTGGGAACAAGAAAAAATGAACTAGGTAAGGTTCTAGCTAGCTGTTAAAATTGCATGGACTGCAAGGAGTTGTCACGTGTACACAAATGCGTTGTCTGGTACACTTAACCTTTGACCTATTTGCGATCACCATAGATCGCTGGAACTGTGAAAGGGCTTATTGTAATTATAACATTTTATGGTACAGCGCCATTGAAAGTTGTTTACTTGAAACCACACTTCATAACACAAATTCATTATTATTTTATTACAAATAATTTTGTAATTAAGATTAATGTAGGGAGAGAAACACGTTTTTGGTAGCTTTGCTTAGAACCTATTGGCAAGTTACTATGTTGTGTGCTCGGATGTTACTATGTTGTATGTGCTCGAATGTTACTATGTTGTATGTGCTCGGATGTTACTATGTTGTATGTGCTCGGATGTTACTATGTTGTATGTGCTCGAATGTTACTATGTTGTATGTGCTCAGATGTTACTATGTTGTATATGCTCGGATGTTACTATGTTGTATGTGCTCGAGTGTTACTATGTTGTATGTGCTCGGATGTTACTATGTTGTATATGCTCGGATGTTACTATGTTGTATGTGCTCGAATGTTACTATGTTGTATGTGCTCTTATGTTACTATGTTGTATGTGCTCGGATGTTACTATGTTGTATGGGCTCGGATGTTACTATGTTGTATGTGCTCGGATGTTACTATGGTGTATGTGCTCAGATCTTACTATGTTGTATATGCTCGGATGTTACTATGTTGTATGTGCTCGGATGTTACTATGTTGTATGTGCTCGGATGTTACTATGTTGTATGTGCTCGGATGTTACTATGTTGTATGTGCTCGAATGTCACTATGTTGTATGTGATCGGATGTCACTATGTTGTATGTGCTCGGATGTTACTATGTTGTATGTGCTCGTGTTTTTGTCGTACGGTATTTGCGTATAACCAGCTCAACTGTTTACCAAGCAGCAACTTTTGGACTGCCTTGTTAAAATGTTGTCTCGATATTGCAGATTATTGAATATCGTACCACACAGTACGTGTAAATAATACTTAGAGAGATAAACTCTTTGAACTTTGAATAAACACACGACGTCTGCTGGTATTAATAACAGCAAACGCTGATTCAGCTAAGTCTACCACAGGCTCAGTAGGGTCCACGCTCTCGCTACACAGGGTATTTCTACAGTAATACGCCAAGCAAAGCACAAAATTTATTGTATACATACGCCACAACCTCATTCTTTTGTTCAACTGCTCGCATTTTTTAACAACTGACCTGGCAGTTTGCCAAGAAGTTGTGCTGTTTGCCTGCTGTACACTCCCCAGTAAAAAAAAACAGTGTACAGTAATTATGGCGTTCAATCGAGATCTTATAAGTGTAAATAAAACGTATAAAAATGCAATTGGAAGTACAGTGAAGGGAGATAAAATGTTCTTAAATATCCTTACATGGCTTACGTTTGCCCACTGTTTCTTTGCAGTACGTTTTAGTACGTTGTATTACGTGAGAAACCCAAGGTTTGCCTACTGTTTTTTTGCAGTACGTTTTCAGTACGTTGTATTACGTGAGAAACCCAAGGTTTGCCTACTGTTTCTTTGCAGTACGTTTTCAGTACGTTGTATTTCGTGAGAAACCCAAGGTTTGTCTACTGTTTCTTTGCAGTACGTTTTAGTACGTTGCATTACACAAGAAACCCAAGGTTTACCTACTGTTTTTTTGCAGTACGTTTTCAGTACGTTGTATTACGTGAGAAACCCAAGGTTTGCCTACTGTTTCTTTGCAGTACGTTTTCAGTACGTTGTATTTCGTGAGAAACCCAAGGTTTGTCTACTGTTTCTTTGCAGTACGTTTTAGTACGTTGCATTACACAAGAAACCCAAGGTTTACCTACTGTTTTTTTGCAGTACGTTTTCAGTACGTTGTATTACGTGAGAAACCCAAGGTTTGCCTACTGTTTCTTTGCAGTACGTTTTCAGTACGTTGTATTACGTGAGAAACCCAAGGTTTGCCTACTGTTTCTTTGCAGTACGTTTTAGTACGTTGCATTACACAAGAAACCCAAGGTTTACCTACTGTTTCTTTACAGTACGTTTTGGGACGTTGCATTACACAAGAAACCCAAGGTTTGCCTACTGTTTCTTTGCAGTACGTTTTTAGCACGTTGTATTACATAAGAAACCCAAGGTTTGCCTACTGTTTCTTTACAGTACGTTTTTAGTACGTTGTATTACATAAGAAACCCAAGGTTTGCCTACTGTTTCTTTACAGTACGTTTTGGGACGTTGCATTGCACAAGAAACCCAAGGTTTGCCTACTGTTTCTTTACAGTACGTTTTAGTACGTTGTATTGCATAAGAAACTCAAGGTTTGCCTACTGTTTCTTTACAGTACGTTTTTAGTACGTTGTATTGCATAAGAAACCCAAGGTTTGCCTACTGTTTCTTTACAGTACGCTTTTAGTACGTTGTATTGCATAAGAAACCCAAGGTTTGCCTACTGTTTCTTTGCAGTACGTTTTTAGTATGTTGTATTGCATAAGAAACCCAAGGTTTGCCTACTGTTTGTTTACAGTACGTTTTTAGTACGTTGTATTACATAAGAAACCCAAGGTTTGCCTACTGTTTCTTTACAGTACGCTTTTAGTACGTTGTATTGCATAAGAAACTCAAGGTTTGCCTACTGTTTCTTTGCAGTACGTTTTTAGTACGTTGTATTACATAAGAAACCCAAGGTTTGCCTACTGTTTCTTTACAGTACGTTTTTAGTACGTTGTATTGCATAAGAAACCCAAGGTTTGCCTACTGTTTCTTTACAGTACGCTTTTAGTACGTTGTATTGCATAAGAAACCCAAGGTTTGCCTACTGTTTCTTTGCAGTACGTTTTTAGTACGTTGTATTGCATAAGAAACCCAAGGTTTGCCTACTGTTTGTTTACAGTACGTTTTTAGTACGTTGTATTACATAAGAAACCCAAGGTTTGCCTACTGTTTCTTTGCAGTACGCTTTTAGTACGTTGTATTGCATAAGAAACCCAAGGTTTGCCTACTGTTTCTTTGCAGTACGTTTTTAGTACTTTGTATTGCATAAGAAACCCAAGGTTTGCTTACTGTTTCTTTGCAGTACGTTTTTAGTACTTTGTATTGCATAAGAAACCCAAGGTTTGCTTACTGTTTCTTTGCAGTACGTTTTAGTACTTTGTATTGCATAAGAAACCCAAGGTTTGCTTACTGTTTCTTTGCAGTACGTTTTTAGTACTTTGTATTGCATAAGAAACCCAAGGTTTGCTTACTGTTTCTTTGCAGTACGTTTTTAGTACTTTGTATTGCATAAGAAACCCAAGGTTTGCTTACTGTTTCTTTGCAGTACGTTTTTAGTACGTTGTATTACATAAGAAACCCAAGGTTTGCCTACTGTTTGTTTACAGTACGTTTTTAGTACGTTGCATTGCATAAGAAACCCAAGGTTTGCCTACTGTTTCTTTGCAGTACGTTTTTAGTACTTTGTATTGCATAAGAAACCCAAGGTTTGCCTACTGTTTCTTTACAGTACGTTTTTAGTACGTTGCATTGCATAAGAAACCCAAGGTTTGCCTACTGTTTCTTTGCAGTACGTTTTTAGTACTTTGTATTGCATAAGAAACCCAAGGTTTGCTTACTGTTTCTTTGCAGTACGTTTTTAGTACTTTGTATTGCATAAGAAACCCAAGGTTTGCTTACTGTTTCTTTGCAGTACGTTTTAGTACTTTGTATTGCATAAGAAACCCAAGGTTTGCTTACTGTTTCTTTGCAGTACGTTTTTAGTACTTTGTATTGCATAAGAAACCCAAGGTTTGCTTACTGTTTCTTTGCAGTACGTTTTTAGTACTTTGTATTGCATAAGAAACCCAAGGTTTGCTTACTGTTTCTTTGCAGTACGTTTTTAGTATGTTGTATTACATAAGAAACCCAAGGTTTGCCTACTGTTTGTTTACAGTACGTTTTTAGTACGTTGCATTGCATAAGAAACCCAAGGTTTGCCTACTGTTTCTTTGCAGTACGTTTTTAGTACTTTGTATTGCATAAGAAACCCAAGGTTTGCCTACTGTTTCTTTACAGTACGTTTTTAGTACGTTGCATTGCATAAGAAACCCAAGGTTTGCCTACTGTTTCTTTGCAGTACGTTTTTAGTACGTTGCATTGCATAAGAAACCCAAGGTTTGCTTACTGTTTCTTTACAGTACGTTTTTAGTACGTTGTATTGCATAAGAAACCCAAGGTTTGCCTACTGTTTCTTTGCAGTACGTTTTTAGTACTTTGTATTGCATAAGAAACCCAAGGTTTGTCTACTGTTTCTTTGCAGTACGTTTTAATACGTTGTATTACATAAGATACCCAAGATATTGATAACACAAAATTGTTTCATGTATGTTTAGGAAATTACCAAAGTATAAATGAAATTGTCACTTCACATCACGCGTAATACCTTCGCATTTTACCGGTTTGTGAAAATGTAAGCTGAGTTCACTATTTGAGTGAGTTAGTGAAAAAGTTCCACAGTTAAAACGAGGAAAAAATAAAACAAAACGATGCTGTAGTTTCAAACGTTGTGTTTTTCTTCTTTCTCCGTTTTTAATTGTTAAATTTTTCATCAATTGTTACTATTCTTGTCATTAAGAAATCAATTGTGTCATTTTTCAATGAATGTTAGTCTAAGAAACGCGTCTTGGTTCTTTAAAGTAAAGTTACGCTCATCTGACCGGTGAAATTGCTCCGCTGTTGAAAAACGGCCAAAGTACCGCCGCGTTGACCCTGGTCAGTCATAGTTTCACCATTTGAGTTGCTGCCCGGTCTTTGTTAGCTCATTATGCGTGCAGCACTCTTTCCGCATTTTTTCCTTGACCCCCTGCAATTAAACTGATCTTAAAACCACAAAAACAAATTCTTACAACAGCTCTAACACGAACACAGTGAAAATAAGCCAACCTGTTTTATGTCGAAAATGGCCCCGGGGCGTTGCTATTAAAATAACCGTAAATTACTAGTCACTACTGAGGTTTGTGTGAGTTTTATACATGAGTTCACTGTAGCTGACCTGTGAGCTGATACTTTTAGCTAATTATTACTAATTGCCGTAGATAATGAATTCCACTCATTTTAGTAGAACCCTTTTGTTTAAAACTTAATTAAAATTAGGATAAACCGTGAATCACTAGTCACTACAGACGTTTGTGTGAGTTTTGTACCTGTGTTCACTGTAGCTGACCCTTCAGCTGATACTTTTAGCTAATTATTACTATAGGTTTCACACGTCAAGTGTAGACATAGGAAAGTTCAAATGTGACTTAGGTAAGTCAAATGTAGATGCATTACTTTGAATAAATCGATAATTAAGTTATTTAAGTGCAAATTAGAAAAAGATAAACCAAAGATAGTGCATCTATTAGTAGACCTATAAAGTTAGTATTTTAACTTAGGAGCAATTATTAAATTGAAATTAAAGAAGATTAAATTTAACATCCTTAAACTTTACCACCTATCCACATTTGAGATACCAATGTCACATTTGACTTGACATGTGTCTACATTTGACTTACCAAAAGCGCTCAAGATTTGTTGAAAACCATTGTTAACATATTTGAACTACCTAAGTCTACATTTGAGTTACCAAGACACATTTGAATTATCTAAATCTACATTTGAGTTAACGCAGGTCTACATTTGACATGTAAAACCTATAATTACTGTAGATAATGAATTTCACTCATTTTAGTGGAAGCTTTTTGTTTAAAACTAAATTAAAATTAGGATATTAAAACTTGTTACACAACATTATCATTTCGTAAGTGAAACTCGTACGGTATAAAAGTTTACCTGCAAATACATTTACTATTTTCGCTTTCCTGCCTCTGCAGTCGTCATTATTAAATTTCGAAACAGATGATGCAATAACGTTCAACTCTTGCACATCCGGCGGAAATCACTGAAGCTCTCTGTGCAGCGCCAATTAGCTTCGATGTAATTGAGTATTTGTGTTACGTTTCATAAATTTTCTGTACAAACGAAATGTTTTTTTTTTGAAGTTGTAAAGCCCAGAAAAGTTCACAGAGTGTAATCATATTCGTGTGCACGTGTTTTTGGCTATTACAGTCACACCTGTTGTTTATATAAATTTATGATTACAGGTGTGCATACGTCACCACATGTTGCAAAGTTCTACAAACATAAACCTTTAAGTCAACTACAAAGGAGTCCACATATCAAAGGAGACTAATGTATCAATAAACGAATTATTTAAACACGGCTGCTAAACTATAGTCACTTCCACTATATGCAGGCTGTAAGAGATTTGAAACTTTTTATTTATATATTTATTATTATTATCACATTCAGTACAATATAATGACATTAAGCACACAGTGACATCAAAATTATTACATCATACTGTATTAAATTGTTATATTTCATACACTATAGTTATCATAAAAGAATAATTGTACTGCAGTGGGCTAGAGAAGCAAAGGCTTGTATAAGCCCACTGTCATGTGAACCAGATAAAAAAAGAATGGATGAGTGAACAAAAAAGAACTGGGAGAAAGGTTAGATCACACAGGAAGGGTAGAAGGATGTGTTAGTGGAAATGGTAGGAAGAAGAAACAAAATAGATTTATCCAATCTCTCCTTGCACTTTGTTATCAACCCGACAGTTCTCATATGTCTTTAATTTTCAGTGATGGAAAAATAATTTAATTACCAAGGACAAAATTTTACGAAACGTAAATTAATAAAAGCTGAAGCTGTCACGTTAATCTGCTATTAACCCTTTCATACCCGTTGTATCTCCCGTGGGATACGAGAATATTTTTTGCCTTTAAAATTAATAAAATTTTAAAAACTGACAGTTATTTGATCTGTTAATATTTATTTTGATTTAAGCCGATAACAATAGACTAAAAATGGTGATAAAATGGCAAACTAGAAAAACTACGTAGCATAAAAAACGCAGAAGGTCAGTACTTTAGAGACGACTTTGTACAGATCAGCATAGTATGCATACTAAATGTCTTAAATACTTTAAAAAATTATCAGCAGTTGCAAAATGAAGCACATTTTATGCTTCCATTGAATCCCAATGTATCCCGTGGGATACAGGCTATATTTAGCACGCGGGCACAGGTAGAAAAAAATAATTATTATGTGTAAACAAGATGGACATACTGAACAAAAGTACCAAGCCAAAAAATTTCCTCTTATTAAAGAAATAATTTGGGACTGAAAGGGTTAATGAGTACGGATGAGCATCGAACGTTCGAATTCGACTCGAACCTAAAACTATTGTTTCCAATGATTCAGCACTTCATTCACGTGCATTCTTTATCATTAAAACAATTGAAACATCTTGCAATTAGCATAATTTAGCTGCCATTTCTGTGCACAGTTTTTGACAAATTATTAGTGGTTTGCTGCGGAACAAAATCTAGTAATATGCAAGATCTTTGCAAGACTAATTTGTACTGGTGGTTCGAAAACGTGTTCGAAAATCTTTCAATCCCAATTCTAATTGGAAGTACGGAAGTTTGATTCGATTCGAATTCGAAAGTCACCCTTTCTCGCAGAGATTGTTCACCCCCTATAAATGAGATTCTTTCATTTTTCAACTTGCTCATTAGTCTTTATTACAAATTTTTGTGATATCGTAAACTTACTGGGTATTTTTTAGTGAAAATTTGAGATAATCGTTTTCTTTCCTGTTTTGTTTCAGATGACATCAGCAGCATCCATCAGCGTCTACCCTCCTACGTAGACCCCGCCTTCTTAATGAACTACAGTCTCAATGAACAAGGGCGTCTTGCGGCTAAGAAAATCATCTGTGTCATTGGTCACCTGTGTCCGGATGTGACGTATGGACCAAAAATCTACCCCATGACATGTCTGTTCCTGCATTACATGACTGAGGAGGAAGCCTATAATAGTAAGAATGAGCTTAATGTTTTTAAGGAAGACAGGATGATTTTTCATATATTAACCCATTTTCAACTACGATAAAAGTATACATTTTACAACAATTTATTCTACAAAAGCATTTCTGATAGTGAAATGATAGATTAAAAACTTAATTAATGGCGGACGAGCCCAACTATTGATGACATCACAAACTAACATAATTTCCTACAGCAAAAATATTCCACGAGCATGTTGCACGTGTTTGTGAGAGCGAAAATTGAAGTACAGTGCTACTGTAAGGGATTCGGTGTGTTGTATTAAAGCTAGGCAAGTTTTAAGATGAAAATTCAAATTTTAAATTTAACGCTGTGCTCACGCATGAGCTGTCGAACGTGTGTAGTTCGTCACAAACTGACATTTCTGAACTGAGGGTACAGTACCTGTTTTTTCGTGCAATGTGTTTCCGAAATGCAGGTGCTAGTGCCCGTCTAACTAACGAATGATGAAATGCATGTAACAGTTAAGAACTAGTGGCGTGAACGTAAAATTGTATTTGTGTGGTAATAATTCTTTCACGTAAGTCATTTTTTAAAAAACAGCATGTTACCTTTCAATAATTTAAAGAGTTGATTGTTTTGACCTACAGTTTAAGATTGGGTCCAGTTTTGCTTTAAGCCTTTTTACCGTCAATTCTTGGTCGTCTTTTCTAGACTAAGCTGATGTAAAATCATAAAATATGTTTCCATTACAATGAATTTTAATGTTGGGTTACTAGAGCTAGCCTGAATATATTGTAACTCTTGGATTGGCAGAAAAAAATTGCATTCGAGAATCGAACCCACGATCTTCTGGCATCTCATATACAAAGTTCGTAAAAAAGTGAAAAATCTAACGAAATATGCCTAAACAGTTTTTCTTAAATGCTTTTCTTACTCTTTTAAAATAACAAGGTCTTTTTGAGCTCGTATGAAGATCAATACAATTTACTTTTTGAAATACGCGCCTTGAAACATGTTCACACTGTGAAATAGAACCTGGGCCTGAAAGTGTGGAATAGCGAATAAAGAGTATAAATAAAGTTTCAAACTTTACAGCTCGTGCATATAGGGAAGTGACTATGAAGTAGTAGCCAAGCTAAATAATTCGTTTATTGATATACTAGGTTCCTTTTGATATGTGGACTCCTTTGTAGTTGACTTAAAGGTTTATGTTTGTAGAACTTTGCAACATGTGGTGACGTATGCACACCTGTAATCATAAATTTATATAAACAACAGGTGTGACTGTAATAGCCAAAAACACGTGCACACGAATATGATTACACTCTGTGAACTTTTCTGGGCTTTACAACTTCAAAAAAAAAAACATTTCGTTTGTACAGAAAATTTATGAAACGTAACACAAATACTCAATTACATCGAAGCTAATTGGCGCTGCACAGAGAGCTTCAGTGATTTCCGCCGGATGTGCAAGAGTTGAACGTTATTGCATCATCTGTTTCGAAATTTAATAATGA
>JAQGDQ010002033.1:12500-17327 GCA_030141605.1 Tubiluchus corallicola | reverse complement strand
CTGGTTAGTGAGTTGCTTGATTGCTTGCTTGCTTGCTTATTATATCAAGCATCAAAAATAAATTATGATGCTGTACTATTAGTTGGTAAGGAGATTTTATAACTAAAATGTTAAGAATCTTATTGTCTAACTAAACTGACTTGTTTAGTCAACTGACAGTAGAAATCCTGAAGAGACTTCAACCATCCAACCCGTCACATAAGCTAACAGCTGTGGCAGGCATCCTCCTAGAAGCCGTCACCACATATACTGCAACCAAGTAAGTAAAGCTCATTGTAAGAAGAGGGAAGGAAGTGATAAACTTACCTGGTATTGAAATGCTGAAGGCTAAGATCTTTACAATAATAATTGGAATCCAACAGAGGGCGTCGGTGAGCACAATGAAGAAAAACCGCAAGGCAAAAGTCATGTCATCCTTTTTGTACACAGTGGTTGCCTTCCTTGTTCTCATTATACCAACGAACATGCCCACATAACTGGCTGATATGACAGTAAAGGCCAAAAAGTTAACGCCTAGAAACACGAAGGCCGAGTACTGCCAGCCAATCATTTTTGGATTGTCGATATGTAACGGAAAACATATGCCATTCGTGCCGTAAAAGTTGCCAAAGAATTCCGAAGACGACAACGGCACAACGGCTAACAGTAAGCCGACTATCCATATGGACAACATGAAAATACTAGCAGTCCTAATAGATGATACGTGTGGTGCAAAAGGGCAGACAATGCAGAGGAATCTTTCCACCGACATGAAAGTGAGAATCAAAATGGATACCTCGCATGACGTCATCGCTATGAATCCAATGACCTAAAAAAGACAAAAGGCATCAAGTAGCAAATGTTTCTTTTTTACAATTATTTGCCTCATTCAGTTAAGCCACTGGCACTCCAAGTGATATTTGTGTTTATCAAGAGAGTAAAGTGCCAAGATTCCAAAACTGGGTTGTTCCCAAGTTTCTCTATTACCTTTGTAATAGTTAAAGTACAAATTTATAATAGTTATAATACAAATAAAGCTCCACTTCAATTAGTAAAGCTCCGCCCACAAGTGCAATTTTAGTTAAAAAAGTAAAGGCTGAGTACTACAATCTGTTGTACTAGCATTGTAATGTGTTGTAAGCAAAGCTCCACTTCAGAGTGAAGCTCCGCCCACAAGTGCAATTTTACATTAAAAATAAATACTCTGCACCACAAGACATAGTCTTCTTGGCACTCTGTTTGTACTAGCATTGTAATGTGTTGTAAGCAAAGCTCCACTTCAGAGTGAAGCTCCGCCCACAAGTGCAATTTTACATTAAAAATAAATACTCTGCACCACAAGACATAGTCTTCTTGGCACTCTGTTTGTACTAGCATTGTATTGCATTGTAAGCAAAGCTCCACTTTAGAGTAAGCTCCGCCCACATGCATAATGCATGTGCACATGTACATGCGCAATTTTACAGAAAAATTTAAGACTGATCAGCAATACTTATAACTTACTTGGCATCCATGACTCTGCATCCACTCTCTTGCGTGGATCAAATACTCGTCTCTGTACTTCAAATCTTGTGCTCCAATCACAAACAGATAAATACCCATTAAAAAGTCCGAAGCTGAAAAGGAATGAAACTGTCATTGAGTATGGAATTTGAGCAAAGTACTAATAATACAAAAACCGCTGTTTTAAGTTAATACTTAAAAGGCTACTTCTTAGCTGGAAACCTTTCTAATGCAGTAATCTGGTTGATTAACTGGAAGATTCCATATGCAATCTGTCCATATCAATCCATCATTAAATGAAAACAGGAAGATTTTTCATATTCTACCCCATTTTGAAGTGCAGTAAAAATATACATTTTAACACCTATAATGCCAAAGTGTTTCTGCTACTTAAAAGATTAAAACTGGTTGAAATGGTTAAAAACTTAGTGATGAAGTTAGAACTGAACATAATTTTGAGCATTCCATGACCGCATGGGGTGCGTTTCCAAAGCAAAAAATGAAGTACCGGGCCACTATACAACATTCAGTGTGATATACAAAACCTGGGCACATTTTCAGTTTAAAATTCAAATTTCAAGTTTACTGCTGTGCTCATATACAAGCTCTTGAAAGTATGCACTACATCACAACTGAATGCCTGTGAACTGAGAGGTACAGCAACTGTTTTTTGTGTACAGTAACTCATCGTCAGGGATAGCTAACAGCTGATAAACATAATTGCAATGAGACCAGGATCTTCCTAAATATATATCAGTCTTCCATGAACAGCTAGCTCAACATAGTATGGGAGATGAACTTCTGTAAAACATGTTGCCAATCGTCATCCATTCTTGTTTAACCAAGCACAACCTTGCCTAACTATATAAATATAATTTATGCTTAACTTATAACAGGCATTATAAGCTGATATTTTCTAAAGCAAGCATAAAAATGCAGTGATTTGTATTTTTTATCATAAGATGGCACGAGGAGAGAAAGCTTCATCTTTCAGAAAGCTTTATTTGACGCCTCACGACTAAATTTATCTTGCTTACATCCAGGAGCTTTTACTATTTGTCAGATGTCAACCAGGAACTAATGTTCTGTTTATCAAAGAATGAATTTGTTGATAAACATATCACACATTAGACCTTTACTTCATTCCATCATGCGGCCAAACATGCCTACATGTAGCTAAACACACAGCATACAGCAGCACTGGAATACAGGAGAAAAAAATCTGTATAAACGAGTTTCACTTTCTACTAACCACACAGGTTTTTTATGAAAAACGAATGTATCTTGTATTCTTCTCGAATCATGAGCCTACTCAGCGCTACTGTCAGGTTGCCAAGGCACGTGATCAACGCCATCACCCAGACGCAGACTCTAAGAACGTGATTGGCTAATAACTGCTCAATTGAAGAGATTCCATCAGTGTTGGGTTTGCAGACTAACACGTGGGGAGCATAACTGCAGTAGTCGAACTCGATGAAATATCTGAAATAAGAAAGCCATAAGGTTTCAATTGTGTTATTATTAAAATTACACTATCTTTAATACAATTTTAGTTAACAGTGCGGTGTAATAGTAATATACATAATGTAGTGACATCTGTATGATTTGGAACATGCCAAAACCTGCCACCTAGCGACGGAACGTGCCAAAACCTGCCACCTAGCGATGCAACGTGCCAAAACCTGCCACCTAGCGATGCAACCTGCCAAAACCTGCCACCTAGCGACAGAATGTGCTAAAACTTGCTACCTAGCGATGGAACGTGCCAAAACCTACCACCTAATGCTGGAAAGAAGATTTTTTTAACTAGTGTAATGATATGTTTCAATGTTTGTTTAATGACTGTTTTAATTTATATGAAAAATGATAATTTTTAATGATTTTTAACGTGTCTCATAACTCTGTCAATAGAGTGGCTTTTATTTTAGTGTAACTGTGCATACTTTTATCAGTTTTAAATTGTAGTAAATTAAAGACGACACTATAATAAACAAACTATACTATAATATACTACTTACATGAAGTGCAGTTTTAACTTATGAAACATCTCCATGTTGATATTATTTATTCTTATTCCTCCCAAGTTCCTAAAACAAATTTAGCAAGATGAGCACACCTACGTATGGACATTTCTGTCACCATTCTAATGGCGCGTTCAAACGAATGAGTTATCTCGCCAAGTAACTCGCAAGTGTGTTTAGATTAGAGTGTGAAACTAGCTGCGAGTTACTCTGTAAGCGCTGAGCTGACACTCACTTTTCTATTCATTGCAAGAAACTCATCAAGTAACTCGCAAGCGTGATGAGACTAGAGTGTAAAACTAGCTGCGAGTTACTCTGTAAGTGTGAGCTGTGGCACTTTTCTTTTTCTAATCAGCGCTAAATAACTTACAGTGACTTGAGTTTGGTCATATTGTTGAACAGCTTAGGTGGCAGACTAGTCAGTGGGTTGTTCTGCAAGTGCCTGAAAAAAAAGCATTTAAAGTGAATTTCTGACATTATAAATCGCATCTGCTTTAAATCTTAATTAAGGGAAGATGGGTAAAAGATGGGCATTTAACTTAATGTTGCTCCAAGTTATAATTACAACAGATGTACGATACACAGGAAAGCATATGGGAATGTAATGCAAGACTCCCTTCAAGTTGCGGTGGCTGTATCGATGTGAAAACACGTAGTCACACTACTATAAACCATTCAAATGTAAAACAATGCATTATTTCGGTCTGAAAAACTCCGAAGCAGACCTACTTCACTGCTTGTAGAAGAGTGAAAATAACAAGGCGAGTCAGGCAACTTGCTGTTATAGCAGCCCGCAATTCAGAAGGGAAGCTTGCACTTATAAACTGTTGGAACTTTGGTAAACATGTCACCGTCAGGTATGTTTTTAACATACCACAAGCAGTTTGAATCAAAATGCCTACATATGGCGTATAAGTGTTTTGTGGTGTAAATCGTATAAATACACAACTGGCTGAATTGAACAAATGTTAAATAAACAGAAATCTTTACTGCCTGTAGAAGGAGAAGAAAAATTCAAAGATTTCTAAAGCTACTTCCCGCTGTCAAAAATGACAGACTGAGAGATCACTTTAGTAAGCTGTTAAACTCATATATGAATCTCATCTCTCAAGCACAGCGTGCAGCAATTACATAATGAGTTTAATAAAACAGTGGATTTTTAAAATCCATGAATAATTCATAGATGCTACTTACAAGGATGTGACGCCTGAACTGTGGGCAAAAGTTCCCGCATGTAGACTGTTAATTTTGTTACCGGATAAATCCCTGAAAAAGATGACGAAACATTTTGGTTCAAATGTAGATGTATTGAAATTTTTTACGT
>JAQGDQ010002033.1:0-10000 GCA_030141605.1 Tubiluchus corallicola | reverse complement strand
ATAAACTATTTAATGCGTGCAGAAATTGCGTCGGCAGTAACCCAGTATGAAACTTGAAAATTAAAACTCCCGCGGTGACTGTTAGATGCAGCCATTTTGACGATAAGTCATTTAAAACAAGTTTAGATAACATTGCGTAAAGTTTGAAAAAGCAATCAGAGTATTGTTAGCACATTCTTAGTTAACTAAGCAAAAGTTTAAATTACTTTATTTTGTCAATAAGTTGAACAATACGTTTTTTCTTGATAAGCCAGTGACGTTTTTTGGTGCAAACTGGGATAGTGAAAAGGTAACGTTTTGGCGCAAACACTTTAAATTATGAAGAATTCTTTTTCAGTTAGAAGGCAAACAGGCAAACGCAATGCTAAGTAATATAACATTGTACGAAAAGATTTTTGAACCAATTTTTATAACTTCCATTTCTTCCCCTTTAAAATTTGCATTTAGAGGCAAGTTTGAAACGTGTGGGTAGAATTTGAAACATTAGGTGAGTAGTTGAGATGCGTACTTTCCAACACGTTTGGGTAGTATGTATGTGTACCACAGAGATTGTTCGAACCATCATGTCAACAAATATAATACTGACAATCATATCAACATATTTAATAACACTGATGATCAAGTAACCATTAAGACCTGACGAAAAAACTATTTTAATTAGTAAACTAAGTGATGATCAAGCACATCATGGTAATTTAAATCTACTCGTTTTAAGGCGCTGACAATCGACCCACTTTCCTCGTGCACAAAAATCCTTTGTTGTTTTATTTAACTTTTAACGGCTAATAGTAATCTTAACTGAGACGTGATTTTTCAATTTTTTATCCAAGTAAATTTCCACATTTCGGGTCACGTGTTACACAAGTTGGTATAAAAATAAATGTAACCATAAATATTATGTAAAAAAGTGAAGTGAAACGATAAAATCGCACGTGTGCAATTGCTATATCGCTGCGCAATCGAAGCTAAGCAAAGCACTTAACAGGCATTTTTAAACATTTTCAAAAAAATCTGATTGGTAGTTGGGCCGATTTTAATCGTAAGTGTGTCAGTGGCTTGAGCCATGGTAGTCTCTGGTTTTCTGCAATCAAAACTGTAGTTAAAAGCCATAACGACGCCAAAAGCTGTGAAGACTTAGACAAAATAACTAATAATCAATCACGTACTTACAGCCACGTCAATTTTGTCAACCCGTCAAACGTTCCAGGTGTGAAATCTTCTAATCGATTACTCTGCAAGAACCTGTAGAAAATAAACAAACCTGAATCACCTGCAACATAACTGATGACGTAATCAGACGATGCAAAAAATATCTGGTGTGACGTCACATAAGATTGTGATCAGAGTAAAAAAATGAACGCCTTTGTTAAAGTCAATAATAAATTGCTTTGACTCAATCGATTATATATGTGGATGATGTATATAATCGTTTGTACATTTTTTTAACAAACAAAGCAAATTGTTTAAAAGTTGGTACAGATGAACTAAAACCTTGAGTAATCCTTTTAAAATTACACGAAAATCTGAAAAGAACTACTGCACTAGAAGGCTTTGCTATTTCCGCTACCTTCCCCAGGGATCTCGAGCCTCAGAAACTAATCCAATGACTGGTATCTTGTATTGAGAAAGTCTATCACAGCCCATGAGTGGTGATGAAAGGCTGCACTTTGCTAAAAACTACATTGTTATTAGAGTAAAGTTATGCGTTTGTAATTGTTTATAGCTGCTGTTTATTGTTGTTTACTGCTGCTGTGGCTCGTGATGTGTTGCGAACAGCCGAGAGGACATAGCAAACCTTTATTTATAAAACTGCACATTTACTAAACATAAGTATAGATATAAGTATAAATAGCGAGGAACACAGGCTAGCCCTCAGTCTCCGGATCAGCTCCTTAGTCTACCCTGAGTTGCCGGCTCCAACTGCTTTTGTTTAGTTTCCTAGTGCGCACTGAACCTCTGCGCATAGGAGCTACGTCATCAAATCTATAATCGTAACGCGTCCTCTTAAGTGGGTCCAGATATCAGCTGATCGTCACGTGATGTGCCACACCTACCTCGGCTTCTGGCTGAGGCAATAATTTAATCTTTAATCATCAATTTAAAATACATTCTCTTTACTATTAGTTATTAAATGCAAATCCCAAGAAATTCAATAAACTTTGGTTCAATAAGTAGTGTGCTGCCACCTGTAGAATGGTTAAAAAATTAAATAAGGAATCTTCAAAAAACCGTATGATACAAGCCTGAGAAAAGAACTGTTGAAGACAGAAAGACATTTTAAAAAATTGAATAGGCGGTCTATCGTCAACATAGAGCAAAAATTCTAAAGCATTTAAAAAACTAGTGAAAAAAGTAATCTGTCCCAGTTTAGGCAAAATATAAACAGAATAACAAATAGAATGAAATGTTGTGATACGCCCATTAACTAAAGAGTGGATTCGGTATTTCAGTGAGCTGATTAATAAGTCTAATTTGCAGGCCAATTCTGCCGTATTAGAAGAGAAAGACAGAGCCAGTAGAGAGAGTATTATGCAGTTTTCTGATTCGGATTTTAGGATCACAAAGTGTGGTGCGCTTGAGTAAAACAAGCATTCAAATGTAAAATGTAACAGAAGATTTCTTCTCTTGTAGATTCTTGCTAAATTCAGCTTTCGTATGCTCTTTGCTTTTCTTGGGTTATGAAAAAGTTTAGTGTCAAAAGCCACTATAAAGGCAAATAAAAATTGGAAGATATTTTATGGTTAACGTCCATTCATTTTCCACAATTTTCACTTTAGTAATGCAATGCAATGTTTATTGTCAAGAAAGAACTGCATTCTTAAATCAAATATCAGATATTTTTCCAGAATTCCCATTCATGTGTGATATTGATCAGTTTATATTTTTAAACAAAGGTGGAGAATTGGAAGTTCAGAAATTGTTAATTGCTTATGTACACTAAAATTTAAACAATACGTGATTCTAAATTTTGAGGTACGAATTAATTTTGCTAAGAATTAATATATTCAGCCAGCACTGTGATATACACGTAGAATGTAGGAGTGTGCAAACTGAAAAGCATGTTGTGTGCGATTGTGATAGAACAGAGGAAATAAAAAAAGAATTAACGATTTGGACTTTACCCATTTTAAAGTTTTTTTTTTGATAATTGCAATAACATTATGTCCACGTGTAAATGTGCTCATATGATTTTAAACGTGATCGATAATTGTCATTGAAAATATTGTTATCGATCTAGATATAATTATCACAGGTGCCTTTGCTTTGTCTGCTGGCTGTTTTAAAGGGCTTTTTTGTAAAATTCATTGTAATGATTTATTTACTGTGTTAATAAAACTACTACTACTACTACTACTACTACTACCACCACCACCACCACCATCACCACCAACACCACCAACCAACACCAACACCAACACCACCACCACCACCAACACCACTACCACCACCACCAGTACTACTACCATTTCATTAGTTTTTAATCAATTACGCTTAAAAGGAGCCCATTATTTGTAGAGGCGTGTTCCTGTTCTGATGAACGTCAGTTGGTGATTGAAAGACGCCATGTCAGGCTGATTTTGCATCTCATTTCTAACATTACTGTCGTCACCATAGCAACCGAGTTCCAGTCAAAAAATAAACAAAAAGAATTGCCAAAGGCCCCGTTTGATTCATGTAAGAGCTTGCTGTGATTAGAAAATAAATTAAAAAGAAAATCGATAGAAATCAAAATGTATAGCGGCTTTTGAGCCACCCTGTATATTTGCATTGAAGAATGAAAATGGAACGTTAACTTTTTGGACTCACACCGTATCAAATCAAATTTAACGTCTCAAGGCAAGCTATTGCACAAAGGTCACCTGAGAATATACCTAGTGCATTAGTGACAGAGTAAATCAACAACGGGGCAAGAGAAATTCGAAATGTAATCTCGTAAGCCATAAACACGTTTCAGATAGAAATCCTAGACTCTTTACAAATACACAGTAAAAGCAATCTCATTAGTTTTGATTTCATGAATAAAGATGGCGTCTACATCTCACACTGTAGTGGAACAATGGTGTGCACTGTGAATGCATGTCAAAAAATTGACATTGCTATGTTTCTCAAAGGTACAAGCACCAGCTTGTAATATCGTATTAATACCTCTAATAGGAATGTAGGTAAAATAGCACAGGTAAAAATGGCACAAATGGAAAAGTAGGTAAACATGGCACCCGTAAAAATGGCACAAATGGAAAAGTAGGTAAACATGGCACCCGTAAAAATGGCACAAATGGAAAAGTAGGTAAACATGGCACCTGTAAAAATGGCACAAATGGAAAAGTAGGTAAACATGGCACCAAAAATGGCGCAGGAAAAATGGCACAAATGGAAAAGTAGGTAAACATGGCACCAGTAAAATGGCACAAATGCAAAAGTAGGTAAACATGGCACCCGTAAAAATGGCACAAATGGAAAAGTAGGTAAACATGGCACCAGTAAAAATGGCACAAATGGAAAAGTAGGTAAAATGGCACCGGCAAAAATGGCAGGAAAAAACAGCACAAATGGAAAAGTAGGTAAACATGGCACCAGTAAAAATGGCACAAATTGAAAAGTAGGTAAAATGGCACCGGTAAAAGTGACACAAAAAATGGCACAGGAAAAATCGCACAAAAATATCGCAAATGGCAAAGCAGTTAATTTGACACACCTATAAAAATATGAGTTTAGAGTTAGGGTTATGTGGGAGATAATTATTTTAGTCATTTTTATATCTGTCAAGGAAGTTATGCTTCAACGTTGCTTGTTTGTTTATTTGGTTGTTTGTCTGGTTGCTTTGTCTGTTATGGCAGTAAACCTATTACGCAAAAACCAGCTAACAGATTTCTACGAAACTTTGTTGAGAAAGCGAGTACTGGGTGCCAACATGGGTTTTCTTCACCAAAATTTGACCGACCCCCTGACAAAGTCTCACATGGAATGTAGCACTTTTTACTATCTCCATCAGGACAAACAAGCACGAGTTCGTTCCAGGTCCCATTTCGAGAAATTCTCGCTTGAAAAACTTGCATATTAAGGTGTAAAACCTTATAAGCTGACTTGGTATGTAAATATGTCAGTCTATTACCATTGCCAAAATCAATGGTTAAAGAACCACTAGGTAGATAAGCACTATGTGGAATATTCGTGAATTATTGATTAAACACTGTAACTTTATTAAAGGAACAAAATATTTTGTCGGTCTATAAATTCTATATATTCTATAGACTGTAGAATATTTTGCTAGTCTATATAATACCATTACAGGTACATTTTTGTATGTTTGCTTGTTTATCTTTGTGTTAAATTTTTTGAATCAAAATAATCAGACGAGTAAGTTTTAGATTGTTCGTCTTTGGCAGAGTTCTGCTTCCTACTGAGCACATTCTAGTTTTATTATAGAAATTAACTACATCAATACAACATGTGCCATTTTTACCTACTTTTCCAGTTGTGCCATTTTACCTACTTTTCCAGTTGTGCCATTTTACCTACTTTTCCAGTTGTGCCATTTTACCTACTTTTCCAGTTGTGCCATTTTACCTACTTTTCCAGTTGTGCCATTTTACCTACTTTTCCAGTTGTGCCATTTTACCTACTTTTCCAGTTGTGCCATTTTACCCACTTTTCCATTTGTGCCATTTTTTTCATGTGCCATTTTTACCTACTTTTCCATTTGTGCCATTTTTCATGTGCCATTTTTACCGTTGTTATGAGTTGGCGTTGAATACAAAAGTCACATTAAACAAACGGAGATACATTTTCGACATTGTTTTTGTTGTTGGCATCCTTCTGTCTCGGAAGACAATGGAATGTGCGCCAAGAGAGTCCGATCCTTGAAAGTCTCCAGGGCGCACGCCTGGGCAAGGTGTATGGAGATCCTGAGTTGCCCAGGCCGCAGGAACCCCTTCTCTTCCTCCCTGGTGTAGTCCAAAGGAAAGCGGAGCGATACGTTTGGCACCAGGTTGGCTGCAGGAACTGCCGGAGTCAGTGAGCATGCTGCACAGGTCCGCCTTCGGGGCTCCACTCCTGATTTGGAAGGTTTACTCCTCTACACATGGCCGTTGGGTCACTTGACAGCCTCCGCCCTCTAGCCGTTGGCTGCTTGTACAGCTTCTCCGCCTAGTGTTGAGATACAGTGTGGGCATCCCGCAAGCCTACAGCACCTGGTATTCCTAGGCGGTCACCCATCCAAGCACTAACCAGGCTCTACTTTGCTTAACTTCGGTGATCAGACGAGAACCGGTGTTTTCAACGTGATTTGGCCGTAGTGTGATTTTCGACATTATTCCTTGGTTTATTATCAGTAAACAAGAATAACAAAATGAAAACATCAGAGCTGCCATCCCGAGCAACCGACATTATTCCACCTCTCCAACAATTAACTAACTAGGTCAAAATCAAGTAGCAGAGTTCAGGTGAAAAAACAAAGTGGCGCAGAAATTAGATTCGGCAGGCGAGTCGTAACACCGTGCCATTTTTTCCTGTGCCATTTTTACCGCTCACCCACGAATAAAGATGGCTCTAAATCTCACACTGTAGAACAATGGCGTCTATGCATGTCAAAAAATTAATGTTTTGGTATTGTTTCCCAATGGTACAAGCACAGACTTGCATTTTGAAGATGCCAAATTTTATTAACATTTCAATAACAGACATTTCTTCTCTGTTAAAGAAAAACCGGACGATTGTTTAGACTCAATCTCATTTTAATTTACCGTCCAAAATATACATTTTCTTGCCTATGAAAGTTAGCAATTGTTTCTTATATTTGAACAATTAGCTTAGAAAGTTAATTAACGGCAACCGAACACAGCTACTGCTTACATCAGAAACTAACCACAATTTGTGCAATTGCAGGCATCTTCCCTTGCGCGTCAAGCACATTTGCGTAAGTGCTATTGCTTAAACGCGTGATGTCACGAAATGGGCCCTACGTCATATGACATCAGAAACTAACACTGCAGTTTATGATCATGCTTATCACGGTACCGCTTTCCATTTCTCCGCCACGCGCACGTGACAAAATGCGCCGCTGCCAATCTTAGCAAATTCACTGAGACGCGCGTACCTTCGAAAGTTTAACAAAATTTGAGTATTCAAGGTAATTATTATTTAATCTAAGCTTTGATTTAAAAAAGCTATTGTAGTTTTCAATATTTTAGAGCACTCTTTATTCTGAACTCGTGTTTACACAATCGCTCGGTTTTCCTTTAAAGCACAAGAAAACCCTCCACTTACATAAAGCTTAAAAAATTCGTCTGGAAATTTTATACCACTTACACACTACCTTTTCGTATGCATCGGCCGTAACGCTGTATAAAACGTGTAAATTTAAACTCCCGCGATGACAGTTAGGCGCAGCCATTTTAATGGTAGGTGTTTGAAACAAGTTTTGATAACATTAAGTAAAGTTTGAAAAACTAATCAGAGCATTCATAGTGTACATGTTGCTAATTAAGCAAAATTTTAAATTATTGTATCTTGTCAATACGATTATTTGGTCAGTGAGTGGCGTATTCTGGAGGGTAAGTCAGCGACATTTTACCAATTGGAACAAACATTTTAAACTATTAGTCTAGTTACATACGTCTTTCCAGTAGGTACTCGATAAGCGAAGTAATATAGATTTGCACGGAAAGTTTTTTGGGGCATAATTCAACATTGCCTGTTATTCCCCTGCTTACGTTGTGCGTAGTGACGTCATGTAATGGCGCTGTCGGAACAGTATCGTTGGAGATTTAAAATGAAAACAAATAGAAATCCTTTTAACAAGATTACGATATATGCACAAAATTGCTATAAAATAATATAATTTTTAAGGCGATTTTTTTGAAACCTACTTCAGGTACCCCTTTACTTGTCCTTTAAGCAAAGAACGTATTTTTAAGAAAAACGTTACATTAGGCCCTATATTTATCCATGTTTTTCTACAGACACTTTCAGTAAGAATAACGGAGCGTTAATTTCTCAATACAATAAGTCCGGCTCAAGTGAGTTGCTTTCAATGCTTGTTTTATCACTACGCGCTACCAGGCTTAATCTAATCAAGCTAGCCTAGAATTAGGAATAATTTCATCAACAAACGTTTGGGCTTTTAGCTTTAGACGCGGTTATGGCCGATGCATTTATTATTAAAACTGGCAACAAGGCAATGAGTTTTGCAGAAAATGCTTAAAGGGATTTCATTATTTGCGTCAACTAAACTGGAACAGTGACTGTTCCATTTGACACGGATTCATACGCTTAAACAATGGTGAGAAATATCGCGGCGTTTGGAAAAATTCTCAGTCAACGAATTGCGCTAACTGCCTGAGTTTCTTAGAGGACTGTCTAAAAATGGTTATTTACATTGGCAGCAAAAACTTAGTCACTTAGTTGCTCAGTCAGTCAGCAAACAACAGCTGTCGGAACGTCACAATAACTGGGTCAATATAGTCTTCCCGAATCACTCATAAACTATTGAAATAACTAAGTTTTATTTTATTTTAAAAACGTAATCGTAAATTGATGTATGAATGTTTTCATGTAGCCTGCACACGTAACTCAAAAGATCACGAAAAATAACAAAATAGTAAAATAGAAAAACAGCAGTAAAGCCTAATAAATCAGGATTGGCTTAAAGGACAAGAAAGGCCTAGTTAAAGCAAGTCTCAGAAAATTTTCACTAAAGAATTATAACGGTTAGACGCAATCTTAAGCGTTTACCACGCCCACGTTAAAAGAATTTCCTGTTTGTTCTCATTTTAAATACTCCCGCGAGACTGTCACGGCGGCGCCATATTAGATGACGTCACAGAACCACAACACAAATCTTTATAGTACACGTGCTCAGAACTCACAGCGACTGTGTTCGATTGATGTCTGCCACGTAATCAGTCACGTGCTGGCTTTTCAATTGGCGGACTAAATGAAACATGTCTGCGCCAACGTTTACTGCAGCGGTTGAAATATTTTACAAAAATTGGAGTAAATGCGAAAACGTGAGTACTTTATTCGCTTAAGATTATACTTAGGTGATATAATTTTTTTTATTGCGAATTTTCTGAGGTTTAATCTGTTTGGCCATTTTCTTGTTCTTTAAAGGCCAAATACAGTGTAATTTATACATTCTACAGCCCAACTAAGATTTTCTCATACTTTTAACTTTTCCTTGCTGGTTTATGGAAGAAGAAACTTTGCTAAGAAAGTCTGCAACTTAATTTCGCGCATTTTACTCATTAGATGGCGCCAGTAAAATTCAGTCCTTAGTTACGGCAGCCCTTGTGGTTGGTTGTTTCGTGTCACATTTCACTATGCAGCCCACAGATTTAGATGTGCTTAGGTGCTTCAGTTATGCAACATGGCATCACTCATAATTAGATACCACGTTACCCCAATCTGCTGCCACATGCCAAGTATTCACATCATTTAAGTCAAGTGAAGTGTTTAATAAGTTTTTCTTCAGAACATCCAAATATATGATCAGCCGTCTTCCTATTGGTTTCTTCCCACGTAATTAGTGCTTGATGTAATGCTGTAATATGTAATGTGGACAAAACTGTGTTAATCTGATGATGTGTCCAATCCATCTTAGCCAGCACTTTTGCATGACCTCATTCCTTTCCTCCTTCTTTGTTAAATCATATAAATCCTGGTTTGAAATTTTCTTTGGCCATTTAGATGCGTCCTCAGAGATGTAATCACGTAGCATTGTTTACAAAGCCAGCATCACAGACATGACGCGGTAGCCTAGGAAACCGTTGCTAGCATATTTGTTTAACCTAGATTTTCCGAAGTTTCACGAGCAAAATTGAATAAAATGTTTGCGGGAAAATGCGAGTTCGAAGCCCGCGCTCATTAAGAATGAAGCCATGAAATTTGATAAAATTAGTGTCAAATTTTAAGGTACGTTTAGCTGTTTTTATAAAACAAAACTTGTTTTCACGTTAGATTAGAACCTTTAAATCTGCGTGTAAAACCAAGATTTGCAATA
>JAQGDQ010001459.1:12500-40033 GCA_030141605.1 Tubiluchus corallicola | reverse complement strand
AGGAGAGGAGAGGAGAGGAGAGGAGAGGAGAGAAGAGAATGCGAAAGGAGAGAGGGGAGAAAGATAGCGAGAGAGAGAGGGAGGGAGAGGGAAGAGAAAGACAGAGAGAAAGGGCAAAAGAAAGACAGACAGACAGAGACACAGAGAAAGAGAGAGAGACAGAGATAGAGAGAGAGAGAGACAGACAGACAGACAGAGAGAGAGAGAGAGAAGAGAGAGAGATAGAGAAAGAGAGAGAGATAGAGAAAGAGAGAGAGATAGAGAAAGAGAGAGAAAGACAGAGAGAGAGAGAGAGAGAGAGAGAGAGAGAGAGAGAGAGAGAGAGAGAGAGAGAGAGAGAGAGAGAGAGAGAGAGAGAGAGAGAGAGAGAGAGAGAGAGAGAGAGAGAGAGAGAGAGAGAGAGAGAGAGAGAGAGAAAGAGAGAGAAAGAGAGAGAGAGAGAGAGAGAGAGAAAGAGAGAGAGAGAGAGAGAGAGAGAGAGAGAGAGACAGAGAGAGAGAGAGAGAGAGAGAATTAACACACATTTAGGCAGGTATAACTGGCTTGTTCCTTTACCTTACTCCACGTCGTGACAATCAGAGGTGTTTAACAATTATGCAAACTCTATGAGCTCACAATCGACGAGAGGGGCCTTGGCTAGATTTAATTACTAAACATCAAAGACATCGAGAGATTTTTGTTTCTCTTTTATATCAGATGGAACAAATTGATTCGCACTTTCTCCAACTGTAGCCTCAAAATCAAACGAATTCTATTATATTCATGTTTGTTCGTACAGATTTTCATTGCTTAGCACTTCAGCACAACTTGCATCTTTTTAATAGTTTGATAAATGAAATTTTTAACGGTGATTGTATCTTTTTATCTAAAATTTATTAATAGAGAATAAATCAGCTATATACAGAAAGCGTCTATTAACTTTAATCTTTCAATCTTATACGTATATTTTGCCAAATTTTTCATCTGTGTATAATTTTACTGTGGTAGTATTTTGTGTGTGTGTGTGTGGGGTGTGTGTGTGTGTGTGTGTGTGTGTGTGTGTGTGTGTGTGTGTGTGTGTGTGTGTGTGTGTGTGTGTGTGTGTGTGTGTGTGTGTGTGTGTGTGTCGTGCTAGCTATTGTACATACGTAGTATTTTTAATTGTATGTGTGTGTCTTATTATTATTATTATTAAAAATCTTTATTGAAAATTATACAAGAATCCTCTATTTGCAGGGCACAAGAACACAAAAATGTTAAATAAGTCTTTACATTATGTACATTAAATAAATTTCTTACTAAACAAGCTGACAATTTTGCATTACGATTTACTTATTCTAAATATATATCCAATATTTATAATCAATGTATAATCAATTTACGATAAGATCATCTTGGGTTACTTCTTTTACAATATCTATATACATTTTAATTACATTAGTGTCTCTCTTTCTGTAAATGTTTCGAATGTCATTATTTTCTAAGCCGCGTTCGAGATTCACTCTTACATCTTGTCTAACCAATGGTAACGGACAATGAAAAATTAAATGTTCTGGGGTTTGACTGCCCAAACTGCAAACACACAGAACTGAATCAGTTATACCTATCCTGTATTTAAATGATTTGCAGCCTCTTCCAAGTAGAAGAGCTAGCGCACTTGTTTCTATAAATCTGTCATATTTACTGACTGGTATATCTAATGGTGTTGTAAATACAGGTATTAACTCTCGTGGATTACCGGTCAACTGGTTTACATGTTGTATTTTTCTACTCCATAAAACTTTGATGTATTTGCCCACTTCATTTTTATTATATTTGACGTATGTGTTAATATTGTGGGTTTTTACCTGAAATAAAGTGTATCTAAATCTAACCTTTTTATATTTTAAACACTACATCGACACTGGTAACAATAGGCATTAATGTTATCATTTCCACTGAACCCTGTTACTATACCAAATTGGAAACTTGACCCACATCTAAACAGGCTGGAAAATGAATTTAAAATATTGAATTGAACAGGTAAGAAAGACAGGTGTGAAAACATTAGCATGAAAGAGATCCGACTGCACAGGTGGCATAAAGGCATCCAGGCAAATCGACTATGATTTCCTCACCTGTGTGGCTTTTACCTGCCATAAGCGCAACTCGACTCTTTGTCCGCATCAGGTGTTAACCTACCCGGCACTAATGTCGACCGTGTGTCGGATTCGTCCGGTTTTTGTACGCCCCCGGATCATAATTACAGAATTAGTTGCCAGTGTTGACGAACCTACTGAAGTCTAAACAGTAAAGAAAGCTTGTTGTTTGGCTTTATTGAGAGGAAATTGTGATGTTGTGTTGACATTTCCCGCCTAATGTTTGTTTACAGGCACATCTCGCTGAACTTGTTTTGTTTATCTTTTAAAATATTTCTTGAGAGCCAGTAGGGCACAATTTAGACAACACAAATTGTAATGCAATGAACACAGTTAAAATACAAGAGAACTCTTTACTGTTATAAACCTAAAACATCGTCTTAATCGTCGAAAGCGTCTTAAAGCTACAACAGCTAGAACTCTTAAAGCTAAAACAGCTAGAACTCTTAAAGCTAAAACAGCTAGAACTCTTAAAGCTACAACAGCTAGTACTCTTAAAGCTAAAACAGCTAGAACTCTTAAAGCTAAAACAGCTAGTACTCTTAAAGCTAAAACAGCTAGTACTCCTAAAGCTAAAACAGCTAGTACTCTTAAAGCTAAAACAGCTAGTACTCTTAAAGCTAAAACAGCTAGTACTCTTAAAGCTAAAACAGCTAGAACTCTTAAAGTTAAATCAGCTAGAACTCTTAAAGCTAAAACAGCTAGTACTCTTAAAGCTAAAACAGCTAGTACTCTTAAAGCTAAAACAGCTAGAACTCTTAAAGTTAAAACAGCTAGAACTCTTAAAGCTAAAACAGCTAGAACTCTTAAAGCTAAAACAGCTAGAACTCTTAAAGCTAAAACAGCTAGTACTCTTAAAGCTAAAACAGCTAGTACTCTTAAAGCTAAAACAGCTAGTACTCTTAAAGTTAAATCAGCTAGAACTCTTAAAGCTAAAACAGCTAGAACTCTTAAAGCTAAAACAGCTAGAACTCTTAAAGCTAAAACAGCTAGTACTCTTAAAGCTAAAACAGCTAGTACTCTTAAAGTTAAATCAGCTAGAACTCTTAAAGCTAAAACAGCTAGTACTCTTAAAGCTAAAACAGCTAGAACTCTTAAAGTTAAAACAGCTAGAACTCTTAAAGCTAAAACAGCTAGAACTCTTAAAGCTAAAACAGCTAGACAAACTTAAGACTGTATGAAACTTGTATACTTAAAATTCCACTGTACTTAAAGGTTATCGTTGAAGTTTCAAATTTACAAGTTTCATACAGCCTTATCTAAAACAAACTTAAGGCTGTATGAAACTTGTGTAACGGTCAGTCCCTCATTTTCCCTTTCCTTTGTCACCCCCTCCCTTTGCTTGATTTCGTCTCCTCAACGCAGCTATTGCTTACTTTTATCATACTTTTTACTTTTTTACTTCTCTCTTGCTTCATCTACATTCCTTCCCTTTCTTCTCGCTCCATTTTCTCATCCTTAATCACTTTCCCTCTCGGTACCATCTCAATTTTCTCGTTATTTCCTCAACCAGAATTTTCCAATCCCCCAACACCCTCTAATTGCTTCGTGTTTTCACTCCATACCCTTCACACAGCACCCGTAAGCAAAGAGTTAACTGAAATACAAATTGGCAGCAGCTTCGTAAGCAAACTTCTCTCTCCGGTAATGAAGCCAGCGTGTGGACGCTGCCCAATTAAACAACCACTTCCTTTTCCCCTCTTCTAATTGGGAGGAAGAGCGGTTATAAGACATGTCTTTACTTGCACCACGTTTTCCCCCTGCTACTGGGTCTAACTTTAAGGACAATGAACAGTGGCGGCTCGTACCTAAAATAAGTGGGGGTGCTGCTTCAGAAAATTTTAGCTATTGTTTCAGTACTGTGTAAAACAAAACAAACATATGTAATTTTAATGTTGTAATTTGTAATCGTAATTTCAAACAAACAAGCAAACAAACATATGAAAGTTTATACATAAACTTATCAAAATCGTAAAGAAAAAATGCTTATTAATAGCATAAACTGTGGCAGTTCGAGCTCGATCCATTCACGGCAAGTACGTGACAACTGACAACAAACTGTGTGAGCGACAGTACTTTCTCTACCTAACAGCAGACGCTAGCAATGCATCTGCACATGGCAGCATACGTACAACAGCCAAACACACCCTGTGCTGAGCTGTGAAGCAAACAGTACTACCCTCACGTGCTCTGGTTCCGTGCAAGTATAAAGAAAGTACTAAAGAAAAAGACTATTATATTGAACATTATCGATAATATTGACTGAAAATAGGGGGGGAGGTGCTGCAGTTCTACAGTACCTACGCACGAGCCGCCACTGCAATGAGTTGCACGACTGCAGCGCCACAAGTGATTAAACTCACCAAATTGCAACCGTTTTAAAAGCTTTACATCATTTTGTACACTTAATTTGGTCTTTAAATATCGCCCAAATATGCTCTTGTGTCTTTCTTAAAGTGACTGACCCACATTTAATCTGGCAAGTGGCGATAAATGTCACACCACAGTTAAGTAGGTCACGTGACAAGACCAAGTGGTCAGAAATAAACGTGGTCAGAAAAAATAAGCAATGGACGACTTCCATGTCACTTAATGATGAAACATTGTTGCAACAAACAGACGACTCATGAAAAGTAGACGTTTTAGCAGGAAATCTTTGAATTCTGACAAAACAGGACGCACAACGTCTTTGAAAATCTGACGTGCAAAGCTTCGAAACAGGACGTTAAAATAGGATTCGAAAAGGACGTTAAATTTGAAGGCAAGACACGGAAATCTTCAAAATGCAACTTGTAAGTGCTTCGAACAGGACAAAAATTGAAACCTTCGGGGAGTCGAACCTGATGACGTATATCACATATCTTTCAAACCACACCCACTCGCAAGGGAGCCTGCTTTTTTGATTAAAGGAAGACAAACTGATTTTTCATATACTGCACCATTTTCAAATACGATAAAGTTATACATTTTAACACAATCAATACTGCAAAAGCGTTTCTGATAACTAAATAAATTAAAAACTTAATTAAGGGCGTACGAGCCCAGCTATTGATGACATCACAAACTAACATAATTTTCAACAGCAAAAATATTCCACTAGCGTGTTGCACGTGTTTGTGAAAGCGAAAATTGAAGTACAGTGCTACTGTAAGCTATTCAGTATGTTGTACTAAACTAGGTAAATGTTAAGATGAGAATTTGAATTTCAAATTTACCGCTGTGCTCACGCATGAGCTGTCGAACGTGTGCAGTTCGTCACAAACGAACACACACATCTGAACTGAGAGATACAGCACCTGTTTTTGTGCAATGCGTTTCCGAAAGGCAGGCGCCAGTGCCCGTCTAACTAGCGAATGGCAAAATTCATGAAGAACTAGTGGGGCGAACGTGAAATTATGTTTGTGTGGTAATAATTCTTTCACGTAAGTCATTTTTGAAAAACTAGCATGTTCCCTTTCAATATTTTAAAGAGTAAATTGTTTTGACATGCAGTTTAAGATTGGGTTTTGCTTTAAGCAATAAAATTCAATTATTTCCTGCTCTATAGTGAATTGACTGATCTGGCTACTCTAAGTGATAAAGCAAGAGAACTACCTCCTTCGTGCAACGTGTTTTATCACGTGGTAAAACATTTTGACAGTACAACATAATGACAGTTAGCTAACAGATTGTGGCTCATCAAGGCACAAAAGATCGAATTAAACTTGTTTGATTAGTTTGATTATCAACACAAAGCTGCAAAGCTTTAAGAATAACTGGAATTAAGCTGATATCCTGTCCAAAAAGCTGCATGGCCCACCCACACTACGACTCAACGTTAATCATAAATTCATCCTCAGCAGGTTTATGTCCTAATTTAGTGCTTGTTTACGATCATAGAGGGCAATTATCACAAATACTCGACTTACCACAGGAAAAATAATGACGTAAACAAGTCAATAGCAGCTTCTGTTTTATTTATAGCAGATAATCATGTCACTGTCAGAAAAACAGGAGAAAATAATGATCTAATGACATTTGGATGTCGAATTAATGTTGTCTTGTCAACGATAGATGGCGCATTGCAGGTTATATTAATTTAATGTAAGGTATTTTGGAGGTATGTACATTTTATTTGGTTATGTGCAAAGTTATAAGATATAAGAGTAAATCTCGAACGCAGCTTAGAAAATAATGACATTCGAAACATTTATAGAAAGAGAGACACTAATGAAATTAAAATGTACATAGATATCGTAAAAGAAGTAACCCAAAATGATCTTATCGTAAATTGATTATACATTGATTATAAATATTGGATATATATTTAGAATAAGTAAATCGTAATGCAAAATTGTCAGATTGTTTAGTAAGAAATTTATTTAATGTACATAGTGTAAAGACTTATTTAACATTTTTTGTACTTTTGTGCCCTGCAAATAGAGGGCTTCTTGTATAATTTTCAATTAAGATTTTTAACTAATTAGTTAATTATTTGGTTAAACAAAATACTTTTACTTTTAACTAATTAATGCCATTTCTTACTTCTTCTTCTTCATCTTCTTCAAGGTCTCGTTCCAGCTATTGTTCACACTGAGGTATCAACATTTATTAGAGTACTCCACCCACTTCTACCTGCAGCGCAAGTTCTTCTACTATTAAAGATAGATTTGGTTGAAGTTGTTGAACATCTTTATTTATCTTAGCTATCCAAGTTGTTTTTGGTTTGCCATTTCTTACTAGTGTTTCACTTGGTAATCTGTGAAGGTAATTAATTACATAATTAATTTTTTGCATAAGCATATTTATATAAATATACAGAATTATCAACGAAGCAACACGCTACATACCAAAAAAATTTTCATTACTTAATTCTATTCTAACTTAGTTTTAAAATGTTCCGTATCTGCAGCATGTCTGTCATTATAAATTGAAGCTCAGAAGAAAAAATGCGCCATCTACCGGTGACAAGGCAAAATCGACATGCATAGATCACCTTTGAACCTATTTTTCAAATCTGCTAAGAAAATGGCATGCCTTTCTGTGAAATTCTGTAATCACGTTGTGGATTTTGCGAAAACCATGAAAAGCTCAAAAAATAGATGTTATTTACATTTCTGCAAGATAATTAAATTTTGCTGAAACTGTCTCTAATTTTACTAGACACACATAAACTATGGAAGCGTAAAACGCGCTCAAGTGTGAAATAAGCTTAATATAATTAAATTACATGTTTACACCTGATATTTCTGGAAAACAGCGTGGAGCAACTAAATGCTGAGTTGTTCTAGCAAATTAACTGATCACGTGACCCGTGACGTCCCCATGTTTGACGTAAATAACTGAGCATTGACTGATAGACTGCCTGACCAACTAACTGACTAAATGATTGACTGACTGATTGACTAAGTGACTGGCTGACGGACTGATTAACTGACTAACAGATTAACTGACTGACTGACTGACTGACCGACCGACCGACCGACCGACTGACCGACTGACCAACCGACCGACTGAACTGACTGACTGACTGACTGAACTGAACTGAACTGACTGAGTAACTGACTGGCTAACTAACGGGATATCAAACCGACAGACAGACAAGTAGTTAAATTAATAAATTCTGTTTTCCAATAAACTAAAAAGAAAATTATGTTGCCGTATCGCAAAACGTTTTGAACAAGCGGGAGCTGATCTGACAGACAATAAACGAGTTTGACTTGAAAACACATTGTTTAATATTCTTGCTTTCAATTAACACTTTCCTTTTTTTAAATAATTACCTAATTATACCTTGCTAATTTCAGAAGCAATTTCATAATTAGTTTCAAGCTATTGCAATTGCCACCAGCTGGGCCCGTAATTATTGATTAAACAATGTCTAAAAATAACACCATTGTTTCCACTGACAAACATTTCATTGTTTCTAGTTTGCGTGGTGGTTGCCGCCATTCACATAGAAATCGTGACGTAACTGGTAGACTTCGTGACTTTTCGTAAGCGCATCGTGATTTTCCGTTAGCGCGCGTTGTTTAGACTATTTCAAACTTTTGCAGTTCGTGCAAAGATATTATCTACCTAACGTTTTTGCAAAAAGTCATTATACTTCTGATGAAGATTTTCTTCAAGACGAATGACGTCATTGGAAGAAGAATGGGTCTTGAAAATGGGAGCGCCCAAGCATGAAGGGATCGTGGCTTTAAAGTGATTTTACTAATTACACGAGGCGCTTATTGCAGTTTTATTATTAAATCCTTCTAACATTTTTCGTAAACATTGAAATAAGCCTGACTTCCTAAAAGGGTTGACCTTTCCTTTAAATTTTGTTTTCTTCATCATATTTTGCACGTTGGAGAGCCATATACGTAGTCTCATTGCAATGCAAAATCAAAATAAATTAGTTATTTCGTCACTCTTAGTATGGCTTCCTCATTTTCAGTTCTTCAAACCTGCATTTTCATAAACCAAACACTAAAGATACTCTGACTGTCATTCAAATTTCCTTATCGATTGGTGCAGCCTGGCTTTCATCGTCTTCATTTTGACGTCTTTGCAAAAGTTTGTGTTTACACTAGAAGCAGATATATAATTCATCACACATCAGCTTTTTATTACTTATATAAATCAAGAAACTGACTTCAACCCTTTACCTACCGAATAAAGTTTTCAACCCTCATCACCCCTTTAAACCTCGATTCAAAAATGAACTTTGACCAGACAGTTTAGTCTAGTGGTAATGCGTCTGCTTTCCGTTTGGGAGGTCGTGAGTTCGAACCAGCGGCCGGGTCATACCAAAGACTTTAAAAATGGTACCGCTTTGCCCTGCGTGGTATTTAGGGTAAAAGTGAGGTAATAATAGTGTCTCTTATGTAGTTGTAGGTTGTTATTTACAGTCGGCGATAATAACTCTTTGAGCTAATGTTAATTGTTGACCCAAAAGCCGACTTTAAATAAAGATTATTGTTATTATTATTACTATTATTATTATTATTATTATTATTATTATTATTATTATTATTATTATTATTATTGACACAAATTAAAATGATTTAATTAGAACTTTTCAGAAATTAGAGTTATCCTTAATAAGTATAATTATAGATTCGAAGCCAAATGAAATAACATCCTTAAAGCACAAGAAAATCATTTACTTACATAAAGCTAAAAATTTCGTCTTAAAATTTTAGATCACCTACATGCTATCTTATTGCACGTAGGGCTTGCCTTAGCTGTAACCCTGTATAAAACTTGTAAATTTAAATGCCATTTTAACGGTAACTCATTTGAAATAAGTTTATGCAATAATCGTGTAAAGTTTGAAAAATAATCAGAGCATTCGCAGCGCACACTTCCCTGGCTAAGCAAAAGTTTAATTGACTCTATCTTGTGTTTAGTGAATCACTGGTGCACACTGGGATAGTGAAACAGCGTCGTTTGACCAGGTGACGCGAACATTTTAAATACGTAACTAAGAATTTTCTCTTCCAGTTACGTAAGTCTTTCAAAGTCTTAACTATAACTGTCACTTGACATTTGGGTAAAACAAAATCGTTTGCCGCATCAGTTCAAAAAGTTCAGTTGTTTTACGTGGAAGTAACCTAATTATGCATTAGTCTGTGCATAAAGTGATTTACTAGTAGGATCTTGCTTGGGAACAAGAAAAAATGAACTAGGTAAGGTTCTAGCTAGTTGTTCAACTGTTATTATTACAATACCATGGGCTGCGAGGCATTGTCAAGTGTACACAAATGCATTGTCTGGTAGACTTAACCTTTGACCTTTTCACGATCACAAATCAACCGCTGGAACTGAGAAAAGGATTATTGCTGCAACAGTCCCCTCAATACCGAAATCTGTTTCCAAACAAGCCCAAGTTGAACTTATTACCGGGCTTGGCTCCCACTTTCTCTCCAAAGTGGACGACTGAGAGTTAACACTGGAGGTTATGCAACAAGAGCTTTGCGACTCTATTAAATGACAAACTTTAATGGCCAAGACATCTATTGATGTGCGATGTCCTTTTTTCTGCAGACAAACATCTTCCATTAAGAGCTGTTATTCCGCGGCATCGATAAGCTTTTCAGCGTCCAGAAATCAGGACGTACCAGGAAGAAGCTGAAGAAAAGTACCAGCAGGCAGAGGATGCTAATCTATAAATGCTCTGGTTTTTCACACAGTTCAACACCGTGTAACCTTGAATCAAACACCCAGAAGCACGACCTGCTTAATGTGCATGCTTGCAGCAGGACCGGTATCTGCTTTGTTGTTAGAGACAATTCTCTGTTGTGATCCAGAGAAACTAGCAGATGTATCTTAACCATTTTCGAATCTGAATACGTCCCCCTTGTATGAAGTAAACATACGAGGCTGTAGGGCAGGTGAAACAACACTCACTGGTCATGCATCTGCTTACTGGCCAGGCAGAGTATTGCATTACTTTTGTCAAACCTCATAATAATATACTAGTACGTATAACTCCACGATCTTACGAATGTTTCTATGAAATTTTGTGAAGCCAAGCTCTGACATGCCTAATAAACAATTAAATCCTTGGATTTTCTAACACACTGCAAAAGGTTTGATCAGGCAGCTTGTGTTTAGTTGATCACGTGATCGCCGTCATCATTATGCACACGGTACGTTGAAGCACTCTCTATGTCAAATCTAATCTTCTAAACATGATTATACTGGGCAGATTATTAGAGACACAATACACTCTAGCAGTCAGAGAGCTTGTCTGTTTAAATATGAGTTATTTAATGTACATTCACGCTGATTGAGCTACAGATAATGTACAAGACGTTGATAATGTCCAATGCGCATGCGCAATAGCCTTGGCAGCAGGACACCAGAGAATTGCTTCAAAAAGCACCAGCTGAGTGATGTTTTGAGTATTCGAAATTCTTTATAAATGCCATAAAGATGGGAATGTTAAGCCTGTTCACGTTGAAAATGTTTACTTGATTAAAGTTTAGTAATTATTTACACAATGTGATTATTTAGCTTGAACATGTGCAGATTTATAGCACAGTAACAATCAACGATAGTTAGCTACAAAAGGCTCATTGCTCACTGAAATCTACTTCAGAACAGTTTAGAAGCACAGGAAAATATTAATTATTAATTTTATGTACGTTTATGTTAGTACATAAAATTATGTTAGTTTGTGATGCCATCAATAGTTGGTCTCACCCGCTGTTAATTAAATTTTTAACTTATTTTTTAATTACCAGAAACGCTTTGACATTGCACATAATGTATGGATTTACCATACAGTAAGTCCTCGCTTAACGACTCTCCATTTACTGACGTTTCGTTTGAATGACGCTGAACATTTGACACCTCTTAAGCAAGCACAAAGAAACTAATTAGTAGAACCCATAAAAAAACTCATAAAGCATTGACTTTAAAAGATTTAAGCAGCACTGATTTTTGCCTCTGGAACGTATCTCATTTCTTTACATTACTTTCTATGGAAGTTTTGGTTTCGTTTAACGATGTTCCGTTTAATGACGTTTCGTTTAACGGCGTTTCGTTTAACACCGCGTTTAGCATTGTTAAGCGAAGACTTACTGTACTTCAAAATGGCGCTGGATGTGAAAAATTGTGCTGTTTTCCTTTAAAGCAAAAAGATGGCGTTGTGAAGTCGATAAACGTGCGTAAAATATGTGAAGTTAAACGTAAATCTACTTAACAGAAGTAAAAGCATTAATCACTTACCCGACGTCTTCTTCTGTCATCAACTTCAATCATACATAGACCTTGCTAGCTTGATTTCTAAGAACCTCTCCGCTTGACCGCTTCCCATCCGCAATACTGGAAGAATCCGTAAACGACCCGTAATCTAAAAACGACAAGTCCTTCTCTCTGTACAGCGCAGCCTTCTTTACCGGATTGCTCACGACGTGCTTATAGTTTCTAGGTACAGAACCGGTACCAAAGTCTTTGGGATCAATCTCCGCGTATATCTGAACCGCATCTGGAGATGCGAACCGGTACGATTCCGTATCGGTTCCCGGAACCGGGTTCGCTCTACGAGAACGAGACCCGGATGCACCTCTGGGCATGGTCCCGGTTAACGTCCGTCCGTCTCCGGAAGACGCACTCACTAATGTATTATCACAGGTGATTGGGGTCTTCTTTTTCTTCTTGCCCCTCTTGTTCGATTTCTTGCCACCGTTTCTGGTTATAACCGGTTCTGGCATGGCGATGACCGGCACCGAGTAATCACTATCACTATACATGTTACTGGAGAAGCACAGATCATTCTGTGAATGTGGAGGTTCATCAATGGAGTCCACCGGAACAAGACTAAAGTTAGTTTTTGCACTGGAATTGTACGGAGAGCCCTGATGAAAGGGAGAATTTCTGGAAGACACTGTTGTCACCGTGGTGCTGCAGGTGCATTCCTTCCCGGTGGTGCACATGCAGTTTGCCAGAACCTCCGGTGTCTCTCCAACTGACCTGTTGCTGCAGAATGCTTCCTGGCTACAGTGACTGCAGTCATCACCGTCGCCATCAACGTCGCCATCACGGAGACCTCGCGTGAGAGTATTCATCGCCAATGCCGACATGCCCAGTTTTACTCTTGCACCGGCTTTGGCACTAGATTTTGCTTTTTGGTTTTTTGAACCGAAGGTTAGCAGAGGCGGTGATGGTTCACACACCAGCGCCTCCACATCAGTAGCACCTTGATGCGTCACAGGTTCCACAATGACGTCACTACTACCAGGTGGCGTGGTCGCCGTGTTCAACACACTAGGAGAAGTGTTTGATTGGTCAAATTTCAATGCTGTTGGTCTCCAAATGTGGTTTTTTCCAGGATTACCATCAATGTACACCGTCCGAATTGGCAACTGTCACAGAAAAAACATTTTAGTACTTCAAAAATATTTAAGCATTTTGGCAATAGGAGGCGCTATTTGCTTTGCAAAACATTTCATAAAGCCTGTTCACACACAGTACAAAGTGGCTACCAAAAGTTTTTTCGAAATGTAAGAAGCTAGGATGCCATTAATGAAACAAAAAGCTAAAAACCTACGTCACTAAAAGTTTCTGTAGGTCAAAACAATCTACTCTTTAAAATATTGAAAGGAAACATACTATTTTTTCAAAAATGACTTACGTGTAAGAATTATAACCACACAAATACAATTTCACGTTTGCATCACTAGTTCTTCGCTAGTTAGACGGACTCTAGCACCTGCATTTTGGAAACGCATTGCACAAAAATAGGTGCTGCACCTCTTCAGATGTGTTATTTCGTGGCGAGCTACACACGTTCGACAGCTCATGTGTGAGCAGAGCGGTAAATTTGATTTTTTATCTTAAAACTTGCCTAGTTTTAGTAAAACACACTGAATATCTTACAGTAGCACTGTACTTCAATTTTCGCTTTCACAAACACGTGCAACACGCTCGTGGAACATTTTTGCTTTTAAAAATTATGATAGTTTGTGATGTCATCAACAGTTGGGCTCGCCCGCCGTTACTTAAGTTTTTAATCTATTATTTAATCATCAGAAAAGCTTTTGCTGTATTAATTGTGTTAAAATATATACTTTTTATCGGTTTTGAAAATGAGGTAGTGTATGAAAAATCATCCAGTCTTCCTTCAAATGGTAACAAAAGTTTCGACAAAGTCCTTTAAAGACAGCACCCACCCGAATTAAAATATGTCTAAAGTTAGCCAAACTGCCGAACAATTTAGCGTGGAAGCTAATGGCAAAGTTAAGAATGGAGCACAGTAAGAAAATAGAACAATGCAGTTTGTGAGGGGGCGGGCACTTGAAGGTAAGTGGGGTAATTTTTTTAAAAATTCTGGCCAAAACAGTACGGTAAAAGTCTAGCGCTGTTACTTCAGAAGCCATGCAGCGGATTCCACACAAACAAAATATTTACGCTCCCGACAGCATCGTTTACAAATTTCCCGAAAGAAAACAAGGCCTGTTGCTGCCTGGTGACGTCATCGTCACGTGACTGGGGGCAATTTCGAACAGATTTCTAACAAATAAATTCCCCTCCATAAAGGAGATTTTACGAGGCGATTACTGGATGGTAAACTCGTCGTTTTACATGCAGGGCGGTTGTCGGGAAGCCAAGGAAGCCAGTAAGGAGAGCCAAGAAAGCCAGGAGGGTGAGCCAAGAAAGCCAGTAGGGAGAGCCAAGGAAGCCAGTAGGGAGAGCCAAGGAAGACAGTAGGGAGAGCCAAGGAAGCCAGTAGGGAGAGCCAAGGAAGCCAGTAGGGAGAGCCAAGGAAGCCAGTAGGGAGAGCCAAGGAAGCCAGTAGGGAGAGCCAAGGAAGCCAGTAGGGAGAGCCAAGGAAGCCAGTAGGGAGAGCCAAGGAAGCCAGTAGGGAGAGCCAAGGAAGCCAGTAGGGAGAGCCAAGAAAGCCAGTAGGGAGAGCCAAGGAAGCCAGTAGGGAGAGCCAAGGAAGCCAGTAGGGAGAGCCAAGGAAGCCAGTAGGGAGAGCCAAGGAAGCCAGTAGGGAGAGCCAAGGAAGCCAGTTGGGAGAGCCAAGGAAGCCAGTAGGGAGAGCCAAGGAAGCCAGTAGGGAGAGCCAAGGAAGCCAGTTGGGAGAGCCAAGGAAGCCAGTAGGGAGAGCCAAGGAAGCCAGTAGGGAGAGCCAAGGAAGCCAGTGGGGAGAGCCAAGAAAGCCAGTAGGGAGAGCCAAGGAAGCCAGTAGGGAGAGCCAAGAAAGCCAGTAGGGAGAGCCAAGGAAGCCAGTAGGGAGAGCCAAGGAAGCCAGTAGGGAGAGCCAAGGAAGCCAGTAGGGAGAGCCAAGAAAGCCAGTAGGGAGAGTCAAGGAAGCCAGTAGGGAGAGCCAAGGAAGCCAGTAGGGAGAGCCAAGGAAGCCAGTAGGGAGAGCCAAGGAAGCCAGTAGGGAGAGCCAAGAAAGCCAGTAGGGAGAGCCAAGGAAGCCAGTAGGGAGAGCCAAGGAAGCCAGTAGGGAGAGCCAAGGAAGCCAGTAGGGAGAGCCAAGAAAGCCAGTAGGGAGAGCCAAGGATCAGTGGCGTACTTCCGGGAGGCAAAAAACTTCTGAAACCCACTCTTAATGTTTTGATCATTTGTCTCGTAGGTGAAGCCACAAATTATGCACGTTTTTGCCTTCCTGAGCCTGACTTTCCTTTCTGACATGATGGAATAAAGATAAACGATTTTCTCTAAGAATCACCCGGAGTTTGATTTGTGGTACTGCAGCAGAGTAACTCTTTTCTATTGCATAAGTTGCTAGCAACATGACAGTCATTAAACATTCAGCTCCAACATTAAAACATGCAAAGATTATGAAAGATACAGAACACTACAGGTTTTCACATTAATACAATCTGCATTTAGGGAAACGCCACTGTTTCTGCCAAAATTATCAATCTGCTAAGCCACACGACACCCTACACACCCATTAAGTAACTAAATTAGTTTTTTATAGGGTGTAAACAGTAACTAAATCAGCTACGATGATCTCTGACTAGACAATTTTGTTGTAGTTTGAAAACTTTTGTTAATTGTTTTGTTAATGTCTGATTAGTAATTAATAATTAACAGTCATTGAACTCTAGAAGAACTTTGCGCCCTCTCATCCTTGCGCCCGGGGGTGATTGCCAACTGCTCCCCACCCCCAACCCCCCGCTACGCTTCTGCCAAGGAAGCAAGGAAGTCAGCCATATCCTGACAAATGTCCGTCAACTGCAGTGCTGATTCGGCTCGGAAGTTTTTTGTCATTGACAAAGATGCGGACTGAAACGATTCAGGAATTTTGAAAAGAGCAGCAGAGGAATTTTACTGATTTTCTAAAGTAAAACTAACTATTGATGAATTAATGAAAAACTGGCTTCTTTGTTGCTATCTTCATTGCAAATTGGGAAAGACTGAAGCGGAATAAGCCTTTTCACAGTTCTAGCGGTGGGTGGTGATCGTGAAAAAGTCTAGTAAATCACTCTATGTGCAGGCTAAGCAAAGCCCATGTACAACAACTGAAGTTACTGAACTGATGTGGTAGATGGCTTTGCTTTACACAGGTCACGTGAGGGTTGTAGTTAACATGCATTGCTATGGTACACTTATCCTGCGGCAGCTGCGTGTAAGCACAACGAAACTGTGAAAAGGCTTATTGCTCTGGTGCATGGTATTCGAACCGTCAGCTCGGGAAGGTGGCATTGGGTGGCAATCAAGCATTTACGAGAACCAGAAATGGCAACTGACCTCCATGTCGCTGTCGGGTCGGCACACATCAGGTAGAATTGCTTTTGCTTTGTACAAACTTGCACTGTTTCCGATCACCAAACCTCCGTTCAGTCGCTGTTCCTCTTCCTTTTTCCTTTTCCGTCTCCTAGAAACAAAAGTGAATAGAAACTAATCAAATTCTGAGTATTTCTTTGTTGGTGGTAACAAACGAGGTCACTACGAGGTCAATGCAAGGTCAATGCAAGGGCAACTAGGACAAAGAAGAGTTTATGAGTTGCAGCATGTAAGTAGTTAAAGAGTTTATGAGTTGCAGCATGTAAGTAGTTACCGGGTGCAACAAACAAGGTCAATGCAAGGTCAATGCAAGGTCAACGTGGAAAAAAAGAGTTTATGAGTTGCAGCATGTAAGTAGTTACCGGGTGCAACAAACAAGGTCAATGCAAGGTCAATGCAAGGTCAACGTGGAAAAAAAGAGTTTATGAGTTGCAGCATGTAAGTAGTTACCGGGTGCAACAAACAAGGTCAATGCAAGGTCAATGCAAGGTCAACGTGGAAAAAAAGAGTTTATGAGTTGCAGCATGTAAGTAGTTACCGGGTGCAACAAACGTGGTCAATGCGAGGTCAATGCAAGGTCAATGCAAGGTAAACAGTGCAAAGAAGAATTTATGAGTAGTTACTGGGTGTATAAAAAAAGGGAAAGAACAACATGCAAGTACGAACATTCGACCAAACAAATAAACACGTATATAAACAAAGAAACGAACAAAGGAGCAAACAAATAAGCAAACAAACAAAAAACAAATTAGGGAAGCAAACAAACGTGTGGCACATGAACAAACAAACGAACAGATGGAGAAAAAAATAAACAATGGAACAAACAAACAAAAAACTGATAAACAAACGAAATACCAAATGAACAGACAGACAAACAAGACAGAAAAAACGATCTAGACATAAACAAGAAGAGGAACAGTTGAAGCACAAAATGGGTGCCTCAGAAACCAGCGTTTTTACTCGTGAGACTATCATTTCTGTCTTCATTCCTACTGACTTACAAGAAGCCACGTCTGTGTTAAACCAAGCGTAACGGCAGCAGAAGCAGCAGGGCTTCCAGCTATCAATTCAACATATCTCTTCAATCAGTCTCGTGTTGGCCGCGGGGCAACTGTTTATTCTTTAATTTGTGAACGAGACCCAAGACTCCTGTCAATAAGTAATGCCCGCCAGGACCAGGGAGTTATTAGCACTTGCGTGACGTCATAAGCGTCAGTACCAAGAGGAAAGAAGCCACGTTTGTGTAAGTAGAAGAAGAAATGAGTAGGAAATGAATATGGATTGTTAAGACGCTATTGCCGTTTCTGTGCATGGTATAGCTTACAGCCAACCAGTAAAGTACCGGTCTCGCCACAACGGCTTGCCACAGAGCACTAAATATTGTCTTACCAAAGGCAGTGTACTAAATATAGTGTACCAAACTGTAGAATGCTTTAATCAGAAGACTAACTTTGGATTTAGTACAAGATTGCAAGTAGAAAATCGTCTGAAAATTAACCATTGCAGCTAAAAATAATTAAAGCACAATAAACGACACCTTCTATATCTTAAAGAAAAGAAGCCCTACGTTAGCTGTTACTTGGTTTCTCTCTGGCTTCTCAGTGTCAATCGCATTGCCAGCAAACACAGTGAACTGTAATCAAAGCTGTTGATTGTAACACAGCTTAGAGAAAACAAGCGCGCACAGCAAAAGACCCGGGAGTTTCTAACGAAGCCAGCTCTTTGGCAGAACAACTGCTCCACCAAATTTTAGAAATCGGGAGTTTCAGTGACTTTGGTTACAAGCGTTTTGGACGATTTTAATGATTGGTTAGTTTGCAAATGATGTCACAATGACGTACATCTAATTGGCCACTACTCGTCTGCTAAAGACAACTAAAGACTCCATGAAGAGGTTCCGTGGAGCTATCAATGGTCAGTCAGAGGTCATTTCCTGCAGCTGAAGTAGAAAACAACAGTGGACTCTAATGAGCTCCTCAATTGCTCTGAGGATGATGGTCCATGCTGCTTCACTAATTGGTTAAAGCCTGTAGGAGCTCAAAATTTATGTTAATTTTGCGACGTTTCTGGGATGAACTTGAAATTTGCAAAGGCGACATTGCCGGATTAGGGCAAGGTCGTTACGGGCTGGAACCAAGGGACCTCTGCCAGCTGAGGGGCCTCCAGAGAATAATAATTTACTGTGAAAAGTTACTACAGAATGCTGAATTATCGCTTTGAAAAGATATCTCTCAATTAATTAATATACTGTATAATATAATGCACTGGATTTGTTTTCTTGTCCATTATTCCAACTCGTTAGTACTGCCACACCTGCAATCCTGATTAGAATGACGCAAATTTGTAGGAATTGAGGTCACGTCTCCTCTGACAGAGATAAGGTACCTCTGTCCCAAGAGAACTGTAGTGGTACTAGTAACAGTATATTTTATGTTATGCTGTAGAATTTGAATAAACTGATTTGAAGAATCCAACATTCACGCTTTTGTTAATTGTCACTACGGGGTCTGGATCTCATGGGATCTGTAGCCCAGGGGCCAGAAGGGCAAAAGCAACCAGATTTAGTAAAATTCTAGAAATTCCTACCTTCTAGACCTGGCGTTTTTACTCGAATGACTTTACTATGAAGGAAGACAGTACATGTTAAATAAATTATTGATTAATGATTATCAAGTGTTAACTAATTTTCAGTGGCGGCTCGTGTATAGGTTTTGTGGAACAGCAGCACCCCTATTATCACTCAATATTATCAATAATATTCAAAATAATGTCTTTTTTCTTTAGTTCTTTCTTTGTCCTTGCACCGTACCAGAGAACATGAGGGTAGTACTGTTTGCTTCACAGCCCAGCACATTTGTGTGTTTCCTATTGTGCGCATGCTCACGTGCGCAAGTGTATGAGATAACATGCTGTATGCTGCACTGCTAGCGTCTGCTGCTAGGTAGAGAAAGTAGTGTCACTCACGCAGTTTGTTGTCACGTGCTTAAAAACCGTGACCGACATATTCTTGAACAGTGGCAATTTAGGCTATTCGTAAGCAAAAAAAAATTGGTTTAGGATTTTATCAAGTTTATGTATAGATTATTTAAAGTTACAATTACAAATTACAACATTAAAATTACGTCTGTTTCCTCTTACAAAGTATTAAAACAATAGCTAAAAAATTTTCTGAAGCAGCACCCTCAGTAATTTTAACTACGAGCTGCCAGTGTTAATTTAATTAAAAGAAATAGTATTGGAAAAACTGAAGAGATGAGAACTGATCCTCGAATTACGTTTGAAGCCATTGATATGGTCCGTTGAATTCGCCATGCAGTTCACACAGAAAACAGCTATCCCGTCATGCTCTGCGGCGTTTACAAGCCTACAGGCTTTAACCAATTAGTGAAGCAGGATAGACCATCATCCTTAGAGCAATTGAGGAGCTCATTAGAGTCCACTGTTGTTTTCTACTTCAGCTGAAGGAAATGACCTCTGACTGACCATTGATAGTTGCACGGAACCTCTTCGTGGAGTCTTTAGTTGTCTTTAGAAAACTAGTAGTGGTCAATTAGATGTACGTCATTGTGACATCATTTGCAAACTAACCAATCATTAAAATCGTCCAAAACGCTTGTAACCAAAGTCATTGCTAGCCTTAGTTTTACTGATACAGTAAACTGATTTGAGTGGGACAGATACTTATGGTTTAATGAAGGTCGGATTAGTACCTCAAGAGCCCCATAGTGCTGAAAAGATTATAGTACCCCATATATGCGTAATTCAGACTAAAAACAATAACAGTAAACAATAACTAAACAGTAAAATGAAATTTAACAGACTGAAAAAATACTTACAGTAAGTTTTATTCACAATAAATACTAGTGTATCAGCTTTAAATCACCTTTGATATAATATTAAATGTGATATTATATTAAAATCATGTCTATGTGTAAGTCATATAGGCAGTGAGCAGCATTAAATTACATACAAAAGTGATGTTATATTAAGATCATGTCTATGTGTATGTCATATGTGCAGTGAGCAGCATTAAATTACATAGAAAAGTGATGTTATAAGTCATGTCTATGTGTATGTCATATGTGCAGTGAGCAGTTCAGGCTCCATAGTAGTCAGAATCTCATTGTCCATCCGCACCCACATATTGGTAAACAAGCACACAAACACATAACCACATGCCTGGGGCCACAGGGAAAAAGATGCCCACATAATTTTGTTAAATCGAATAATTACCCATAAATAAATGCACTGGGATATGTGTGGTGGTTTCTGTGTTTGTTTACGATATGACGGAAAGAATGGACTTTGTGATTCTGACTACTGTGGAGCCTGAGTGGCTCACTGCACATATGACATAGACATAGACTAGACATGATTCTAATATAACATCACTTATATTTGTCCATACAGATTGAACACCAGCTAACTTTACACAGAGACATTAATAATCCTAAAAGTAAAGGAGACAATTTGCCTTAGTTTGCCTTCTCTTTTTTCATTTATATTCAAGCTTTGGTAGCATTTGATAAAAAATCCATTGTGTTGAATTTGGTTTGAAATAAAGAGTAAAATAGAGGTGTTTCATGAAGAATATATTTACTGACAAACAGAAGACAGCTATTCTAGTTAATTTAAAGAATTTGCAATAAGTTTAGTTCAAGCTTTGTAACTGTTGCTAAAATATATCATAAAAAAATATTCAAGACAGGTGCGGGCGAGTTTGAGGGTGGTTCCGTCTGAGGGGGGCACGATTTCATTAGGGCACAAAAGTTCGTGATGATTATGCCCTGAATAAAGCCCTGAATATGCTTACTAATCTGACGACCAGATGAAAAATTTGAATAAGAATAAAACTCGAATAAATTCGTCAGCCGAGTCAAGCGATATGAAGAAAAACATGTAGAACAAAATCCTTCCTTTTTAAAAGCTATAATAGTTTCCTGCACAATTTTGTCTGCACAGGAAGTGACGCGCCGGAAGTGCATTATGGGATTCACATTACGTAAACGCTGGGTAATTTGAGACGATTGCTCACACAGTGACTTTGCGTAACTATTGATTCACAAATTAGCGTCTAATTAATATTTCCGTTTAGCTTTTAATTAGTTCGTAGCTCACGCAGGCATTGATGGATGAGTTTGGGGTGGCGCCATCTTGTGAGTGTGGGTGGTTTCATTCCAGAAAAAACAATTGAACGACTGTTTTCCCTTGGCCTTTTCAATTAAGTCGATCTAAAAATGTTTCTTCCTAATATACACTTTCCACTACTCCCTTGCAAAGTAACGTTACCTCTTTCATCATCATCTGACATGACTCTCCTAATCACTTTACTCCATGCTGTCCTGTCACCTGCAACCTCCCATGTCTCTGTATTTTTGATATCTAATGGTGTGGTGATAAGATCCTTTTGGATGAAATTGATGTAAGTCAGCAGCTGTTCTCCTTTTGGTTTTATGCTTTCTGCAGTGCTTCTTTAAAAGTTAATTTTAATGGACTGTCATCTGGTACTCGTATAACATGTCCTATCCATCTTAGTCTTCACCTTTTGATTTTAGTTGTCCATTCCTCTGCTGTGACTTTTTTATACAGATCCTGTTTTGAAATTTTCTTTGACCTTTTCTAGGTCACTTCTAGAGTGTTCCTGTAGTTTCTTCTTTGAAATGCATCAATTTCTGATTCGTGTTGAGCTTTAATTGTCCATAATTCTGAGTTACAAAGAAACACAGTTTCTACAAGTGCAGCAAAGATTCTTAATCTTCTTTATCTTGTCGTCATCATCATCCAATGAATCATACGTCCAGTGACATGATTCTGCTCACCTCCCTATGCCAGGACTCCCTGCTCGCCGCAATGCCCCAAGTGCATTTATCTCTAAGGATCAATGCTGAAGTGTTTAAATCTTTCTGTGCAAGATCTAAACATGTTAACATTTGTCCTGCAGGTTTTTAGCTGGTTCTATGACTTGTTGAAGAGCTATCTTCACTGGAATATCATCAGATAGTCTAAGCATATGCCCAATCCATCTTAAACGGCGTCTTTTTAATTTTCTTGTCCAAGGTCCTTCTTTTATTTTTTCATATAGATCTTTGTTTGAAATTTTCTTTGGCCATCTAATACCCAAAACGTTTCTATAAATTCGCCTTTGAAACGCATCGAATTCAGCTTTATGATTTGCTTTTAATGTCCAGAGCTCAGAGTTGTGCAGGAATACAGTTTCAATTAATAGATCAACTATTGTTTATCTTTATCGTTTCGCCAATTGAAAGCAATATGGCAAATCTTATCTTGTTAGTTTGACGCACCTCGAGCGCCGGTGACCACGTGTGTTCTGTGTCGTGCATAATTGACATAAATGACAACAAATTATCCAATAAGCTACAGAAATTGTGCAGACTCTGATAATTTATGATAAATTAACGAGGAATTAATGTCTTTACACTATGATTAATGAGCTTGTATTTTCTGTAGTACATAATTTTACCAGTGAGACAAAGCAAGTTAAAGGAAAAGGTAACCATTTTAGGAGGTGAGGCTTATTTCAATGTTCGCGAAAAATGTTAGGATTTAGTAATAAACCTGCAATAAGCGTCTCGTGTAACTAACAAAATCACTTTAAAGTCACGATCACTTCATGCTTGGACGCTCCCATTTTCAATGCCCATTCTTCTTCCAATGACGTCATTCGTCTTGAAGAAAAGGTGTGCACTGTCAATCTTCATTAAAAGTATAAGAAGTTTTTAACAAAAAAAATTATATAGCTAATGTGGTAATACGTATTTTTGCGTGAACATTAGGTAAGCTGCAGAAGTTTGAATTAATGTAAGCAGCGCGCGCTTACGGAAAGTAACGACGCGCTTACGAAAAGTCACGAAGTCTCCCAGTTTTGATTTTCATTACGTCATGATATTCAAGTGAATGGGGCGGCAACCACTAATGCAAATTACTTTCTTGTAGTTTTCTAAGTTTAAGTGTTAACAGTAAAATAAACTCATCATACTGAGTGACTCGTTCTTTCCTTAAACTTGGAAACACCAACTAATAATTGGTGCGGCAACACTAGACGTATTTGACGTGGCAACACTAAGATTTTCCCAAATCTGCTAACATTTAGCAGATCTAGAGCTTTATGGCGTATCGAATGTAAACGTGACTCGTGCCATGAGAGTCTGCTTGTCAAGATTGCACGTTTTGCTAGCTAGTAGAATCAAGTCGTCCGCATACAACGAACCATTTCAGTGGAACTCCGAATTTCTCTGCTTAAATTTTTGATAAGTTTCGTCTTTATTCAATTACATGCGCTTCAATGCTCGTTTCTGTCTCTCTCTTTGCAGCTGTTGAAACATTAAGAATGTTTTCTGGCCAGCAAATTTTTTAGCAATTATCGTCCGCCATAATCCTCGCGAGATCTCGCCGAGTGCGGCACTCTCCAATTCTCGCGACTGCTAATGGCAGAGAAAGGGGTCGAAATCCCTTAACGCCTTTTTTCGAGTTATCGGCGTCAATAACAACATCGATTTGCGATTGCTGTCTCCAGGCAGTAAGTGACAGAGTGCGGGGAGAGACCACCAGGGGGCCACGAGTCGCAGACACAAGACACAGAGGTCACACAATACACAAAATTGATTTTCGAAGGATGTATTGCTAAGTGGTTACGTCTTTTTTCCTAGAAGGTCGTACAAAGTCACTTGGGAACAAGACATATGAAACAAAACGCCCCTAGTGGTCGTGACTATGCGCGCCCTCTGGCTGTGTCACGTGATTAATACAAACCGACACTTCACATGCAACAAAATGATGGGAAAAATCGTTATAAACGGGGGAACAAACGTTCAATTGAAAATTCATTTCTTGCTTGGTATTGATGCACTGAGAGGCGAATGCATGGCTACAATTCTCTTTGAAGAAACTGAAGCCAGTTCTATTGAAAAACTTTTGAGAAGCCTGATCACTGTGTAGCTTGTCACAAATCAAAGGAGGGTAAATAGAAGAGAAATGCATTATGATGGCGCGAAAGCACACTGGAGAAATATGAAGCCATGGACAAGTCGTCAAGGTCAAAAAAGAGAGTGAAAATGAAAGAGCTTTTCGAGTACGTTTCGATGTACTACCGTTAATGGAAGCTGCGAGAGAATTTAGATGTAGATAAGTCGGAGAAGGACAGAGAGAGAGAGAGAGAGAGAGAGAGAGAGAGAGAGAGAGAGAGAGAGAGAGAGAGAGAGAGAGAGAGAGAAAGAGTGAGTGAGAGTCGAGTGAGTGAGAGAGAGAGAGAGAGAGAGAGAGAGAGAGTCGAGTGAGTGAGAGAGAGAGAGAGAGAGAGGGAGGGAGAAAGGGAGAAAGAGCGGGAGAGACGGAAAAGAGCTAGAAAGAGAAAGAGGGAAGGAGTGAGAGAGAGAGAGAGAGAGAGAGAGAGAGAGGGAGGGACAGAAAGAGAAAGAAAGAGGAAGAGAAAAAAGGGAGAGAGAGTGAGAAAGAAAGCAATGAGAGAGAAAGAGGGAGAGAGGGGAGAAAGGAACAGAAAGAGAACAGCGAGAGAGAGAGAGAGAGAGAGAGAGAGAGGGGGGAAGAGATAGGAGGTCAGAAAACGTACTATAAAGCTACAAAGTTTGCCATAAAATAGCTATAAAGTAATATAATTTTTAAGACGATTTTTCTAAATCCTACTTCAGGTACCCCTTTTCTTTTCCTTTAAATTCTACTTCGCTACATACAAACATGAGATAATAATGCTAATTCTAGCGTTACTAACTCCAATCACGCTACTGTATTACACATTTCCTGCCAGTAGCCATTTTATTGCCAAATTTCCTATTTTGGGGTCAAACAAAGAGTTATTGAGCGATCAAAGCTTATCTAATGACGGGCACATGTAGGCGAATATTTTCGCAGCTGCTGTTGGTCAAGTGCCTAATGCTATATAACAAGACGTCCATTCATGGGTATAAGTGTTGAACGTTTGCATTAAAGCTTCTCATTGTTACGCGGATGCGTCGTTGAGAAGGTTAGAAAACTTGAGTCGTACGTGTGCAAACGTTTTTCAAAGGTGGTTTTCGTAAGGGATTCAAGAGAGACAACATGTTGAACAACTTCCTGTTTTCCAAATACGACAGCGAGATTAAGTGCAGGTTTTACTCATTCATTCAATCATTTATTCATTCGTTTGTTCATTCACTCATTCGTTCGTTATTCATACATTCGCTCACCGGCTGATCAGCTGGTTGGTCGGTCAGTCAGTTGGTGAGCTAGCCAGTCAGTTGTGTGGTCGTACGGTTGTATTCATTCATACACTCATTTGTTTGCTCATTCATCATTCATTCATTCATTCGTTCGTTATTTCTTTCTTTCATTTATTCATTCACTCATTCATTCATTCAGTAACTAATTCACTCGCTCACTCATTCATTCAATCATTGATTTATCCATTCATTCACTAATTCATTAATTCATTCATTCATTCATTTATTCATTCATTCATTCATTCAATCATTGATTTATCCATTCAATCACCAATTCATTCATTCATTCATTCATTCATTCATTTATTTATTCATTCATTCATTCAATCATTGATTTATCCATTCAATCACTAATTCATTCATTCATTCATTCATTCATTCATTCATTCAATAATTCAATCATTCATTCACCAATTCAATCATTCATTCACTTACACATTAGTTTCGTTCGTTCGTTCGTACGCTCGTTCATTCATTCATTCATTCATTCATTTATGCATTCATTCACCAATTCAATCGTTCGTTCAGTTACACATTCGTTCGTTCGTACGCTCGTTCATTCTTTCATTTAACCATTTATTCACTCATTCACTCGTTCAGACAGAGCGCTCTTATTATCTATCACAAAAGTATTCATAACATAGCTTTATTAAACCTTCCAGGATGTCAAGAAAATAAGTGTTGAATTCATTTCACGTGACGCCACCCGACTCTCGCGGAATCTCGCGTTAATCATCCACGATAATATCATGAATTACTCGGGACATTATCTGCTAAAATTTTCTTCTAATAGACGCACTGGGAGTGAATCATTAGATCACGTGATCAAGTCTACTCTAGAATTAACTATTCGGATCATAAATAAATAGTCAACGTGCAACAAACGAAAAAAATCACTGCTGGGAATTAAAGATTGGTATTTTTGCATAAAGCTCGCACACTGCAAACCGGAATTCAGCGTACAACGACAGGTCCTGTTCAACGAGATGTTTGTAGCCGGACCCGAACATAGATCATTAGTAAAGACAACCCACTAAGATGAAATACTGTATCGAGTGAGACTCTGGATGAATGTACGTACTGTGTCAATAAATAAGTAAGTAAGCAGGCAAGAAGTCAGTCAGTCAGTCAGTCAGTCAGTCAGTCAGTCAGTCAGTCAGTCAATCAGTCAGGTAGTCAGTCAGTCTGTCAGTCAGTCAGTCAGTCAGTCAGTCAGTCAGTCAGTCAGTCTCAGTCAGTCAGTCAGTCAGTCAGTCAGTCAGTCAGTCAGTCAGTGAATAAGTGAGTAACTGAATAAGCAAGTAGGTAAGCAAGTAAGTACGTAAGTAAGTAGGTAGGTAAGTAGATAGATAGGTTAGGTAGGTAGTGAGTGAGTGAGTAGGTAGGTAGGTAGGTAGTGAGTGAGCGAGTGAGTGAGTGAGAGAGTGAGTGAGTGAGTGAGTGAGTGAGCGAGCGAGTGAGTGAGTGAGAAAGTAAGTAAGTAAGTAAGTAAGTAAGTAAGTAAGTAAGTAAGTAAGTAAGCAAGCAAGCGTCAATATAATTAACAGCTGGATTCTCTGTGACAGATGAAACGAAACATGTCGTCCATCCATTTACTGAACAGGCCTAGCCATCACCTACATTCCTCACCTCAAATGTTACTTATGTTACAGCGCAGAAAAGAAACCAAAAATGGAAAACTCGAAGGTTCGAAACGAGTATTTTGTATTAGTGACTAGTTTTGCCTTATACAAATATCAAAGTTAGTCACGTAGCAACAGTGGCTTATAGTGAATTGTTGACTATAGTTAATTATAGTGATTTTGAACATGTGAAAGTTAACTGGTAAAATTAGTTAATTAATTTATTAAATAACTCGTCACTTTTTATTAATAAATTTATTTATTGATTTTAACGCTAGTGTTTGCGTATTCTGTAACACTAATAATTCATCAGAGGAGCCAGAATAGCTCAAACGGCACAAAAG
>JAQGDQ010001459.1:0-7500 GCA_030141605.1 Tubiluchus corallicola | reverse complement strand
GAAAGAGAGAGAAAACGATACACTAAAATAATCCTTTTTTCAAATTCTCGGTGCATTTTTCTCCTTATTACATGAAATCAGCCGACTACATTTCACCTAGCGTACAGGTGAGACAGGTGCAAAAGTCATGGTTGCGTGATGCCGTCCATAATTAATTTTATCCACTTCGATCATCAAACGAAAGAAATTAATGATCGACCCACTATGGTAGTACACAAAAAATATTTCCCACATAAATTAATTGAAAAGTACAGTAAATGTTTGGGAGCAGTGTAGCACCAGGTGTAGTCTATTATGATAAAACAGTGTAGGATGATTTTTTTATTTTCAAGGTTCATAAGCGATGCAAGTTTTAACATCTGAATTACTATGTCAGTTTCTTCGTTTTCCTGGGAAATTTCCTAGTCGTTGATGCGTCCTGTAAATCACACTTCCGCTAAAGTTTTGTCGGTTCAATTTATTAGACGGCTCACATAAATTCTCATCAATTGAACCTGTTGTTATGGACGGAGAAAGTTCTACAAAATCGCAACTTATCTGATTAGGTTACGGTGTGGTGGCGCCACCATAGCAACATGGCGGAAGCACGATGATTTACATTTAGCATTGCAGGCAGCCATAGTGAACATCATTGTTACTTTCTTATCATGTTGATATTACAAACCAGAAGCGGATCCAGAGGGGGCCCAGTTTGTATGGACCCCTCCCTTTCAAGAATCCTGGATCCGCCTCTGTAAATACACTGCGCCTGCAATACGTTTATTACAACAGTTTAGTACATTTTCAATGAGTCAGAGAATTAGTCAGCCAGTCAGCCAGTTGGTCAGACGCTAGCTCGTTCAGTCAGTCGGTCAGTCGGTCGGCCGCCCAGCTAATCTGTAAGGATGCCGATCAGTCTGTACGAGCGAAGATCAACATTTAAATCAAAATTAAATCAAATCAAATCAAACCTGTCAGTCACTTAGCCAGGCAGGCAATCAATAAAGTCAGGCAGTCAGCAAATAATTCAGTCATGCAATCAATTAGTCATAAAGTTCGTGAGCCTGTCGGTCTATCAGTTAGTCAGTTGATGGTCAACCTTAATCAAGTAATTACTCGGTTAGACGTTTGCTAAGTCAGTCGGCAAGCTAACCACACAGCAAGAATTCGTGCAGCCAATCTTTTACGACCACAAACCTGAAGAAAATAAAGTACGCACATGCGCACAAAAGTCGAGTGACACCATTGATGATGACGACGACGATGATGACGACGATGATGATGATGATGATGATGATGATGATGATGATGATGATGATGGTGATAATGATGATGATGATGATGGTGATAATGATGATGATGATGATGGTGATAATGATGATGATAATGATCATGATGTTGATCATGACGACGACGACGATGATGACGCTGATGATGATAAACGATTATGATGTTGAAGATGATGATGATGATGATGATGGTAATGGTGGTGACGATGACGATGATGAGGATGACGATGACAACGATGATGACGATTACGATGGTGATGATGATGATGGCGATAACGGTGATGGTGATGATGATGTTGACAACGACGATGACGATGGTGATGGTGATGATGACGATGATGATGATGACGATGTTAAATCTTCAATGCAATAATGTACAGAGTGCCTCCATTTGCCATGACCTTATCTTATAAATGAAGCCAAAAAAATCAACAAGAACAACAAGAGGGAAGAAGAATGTAAAGAGGAATTAAAGACAAGCAAATCCAGTCGATCTATTCCCGCAGGATTTCTCCTAACCACACGATCAATGCCTACGTGACGCAGACAACTTGCTGTGTTAGAAAAATTACATTAGGATATTGCGCACACGTAGCACTCACTGTTTGACAATCAATGCAGACAAATTCTCTCTGACCTTGAAAAGGCGAACAAATGAAGCCAAACAAAACAGCGTTTGCCAATCATTGCCAGATTTGCAGGGGTGCAATTGTGGTCAGGTGAATCGGGTCAAAGATGGACACTAGAAAAACCTGTTGGACAACTTCTGATGGACAAAAGTTAAAGGAAAGGTCAAGCTTTCTAGGAAGCCAGGTTTATTTTCTAGGAAGCCATGTTTATTTTCTACGAAGCCAGGTTTATTTTAATGTTCGTAACAAACGTTAGAAGGACTTAGTAATAAAACTGCAATAAGCGCCTGCCTCGTGTAAACTAGTAAAATCACTTTAAAGTCGCGATCACCTCATCTGCTTGAGAGCTTCAATTTTCAACACCCATTCTTCTTCCAATGACGTCATTCGTCTTGAAGAAAAGGTGTACACTTTCAATCTTGGGCAAAAGTATAATAAGTTTTTACAAAAGAATTAGATAGCTAATTTTGTAACATTTTTTGCACGAATGTTAGGTAAGCTGCATAAGTTGGAATTAGTTTACGCAGCTCGCGCTTACGGAAAACGACGCGCTTACGAAAAGTCACGAAGTCTCCTAGTTACGTCATAATTTTCAAGTGAATGGCGGCAACCACCACGCCTGAAAATTTCTATTGAGAGGTAGTATAATTTTAAATTTATGCTTTACAGACAGTTTTTTGCAAATTTCTTTGTTATGCCTTTTTTAAGTTTAGGTGATAACAGTGAAATAAACCCAACATACTGAGTGACTTGTTCTTTCCTTTAAACAAGTAATTATGAGAATCAAGGAAGCCATCAACATTATGAATGTTTATATCGGGTGGCACAGAAAAAATGTGCCGAAGTTTAAACTGCAATCATATTAGAAAAGAGTAGTCTATGTAGTTAAATTTTCACACGTTTGTGAAAGGACTGACACATGCAAACGAGGCTAAGACACTCCTCATGGTTCAGTAACTCATCTCAGAGGATTGTCCATACGGATGCTACAATGAATATTGATCAGAATGAATTAAGTCAAACAATTCAACCTATCATCAAATTTGATTGAAGACTCGTAATTAAATCTTCTCTCTAATTCTTCTCGTTCGATCAATAAACAGAAGAGAAAATTCACACGGTGGCTTAAAAGGGGATTCCAGGAGCGATCCTGTTCTCAGGGATAATTCCCGCTAAGTCACTCAACGCGAGGCGAAGCCATAAACTGCAAAACACGTGCAACTGTTTTTAATAAGTATAACTTTTTTACTACTCTTCAATAAATAAAACCCTTATTGAATACTCTCAACATAAATTCAATTTTTCTCGGACTTCTTATCTGTGGAATTCGTTGTCAGAAATTTGTTTTTCTGTTAACTACAGCCTCTCGTACTTTGAAGAGAACACTATCAACAAATTTCTCCTATTAACAGAAATTTAATTATAAGAAACCTGGTACTTTTCTAAACCTACAGTCATATTATCAAAATTATTGTACCCATGATCTAGTCTAGCCCCACACAGGTCACACCCTGAGCACCCCGTGGGTACTGTAATGGGGCTGGGCTAGTATAACCTGCATCTCTGAAGCGTTGTTAACATTTGGTAAACATCTATTTTTTGCAGTAAACAGTAAAAAAAATGTGGTAAAATATTTCTTAAGGAATATTTTCATGCAATAAGTTTACTTCAAGCTAAGTATGTGTCGCTAATATACAAATATTCAAGACGGGTGTGGCGAGAGAGGGTGGTTCTGTCTGAGGGGGGCATAATTTCATTAGCCTTGGGGCGCAAAAAGTTTATAATCCAGTCTTAATGGGGTGAGTCAGTCATTAAACCAAACTAATCGATGAACTGTCCTACCCTTAATTATCTATTATTAGTCAGTCACTTATAGTCAGTCAGTCAGTCAGTCAGTCAGTCAGTCAGTCAGTCAGTCAGTCAGTCAGTCAGTCAGTCAATCAGTCAGTGGGGTGAATTGTAGAACAAAATCTTATCGTCCTGATTTGATGATAAACACGTACACACTGTACGTTATCGTCATGCTCAGTCAACCATGCTGTCGGGCTTCATGTGGGGCTTCCAAAACGTTTTATTCGTTATTTATTATTTTGTCAGCAGGAAAGAGGCAGACTTCCGGTTCAGGTGTTAGCTGCGCGAGATCCAAGCTGTTTGTGAAATAGAACTACACGTAACTTACTGACTAACAGACTGAATCGACTATCAGATCAACCTACCGACTGACTGAGTGATTGACTGACTGATTAAAAAACAAAAACCACAAACAAAACACACACAAAAAACAAAAAACAATAAATCAAGACACAACAATAACACAAATAACAATTAATGATATAACAAACTATGCCAATGACATCTAATTACAGAAGTAAAGTTTGCATCACTGCTTAAAATGTTCTTGCATATAAAATTGACTGACTGATTGACTGACTGACTGACTGACTGACTGACTGACTGACTGACTGACTGACTGACTGACTGACTGACTGACTGACTATAAGTGACTGAATAGATAATTAAGGGTAGGACGGTTCATCGATTAGTTTGGTTTAATGATTGATCGTCTGGCCGGGCTCAACTAACCGATCAATATCTAGATTATCTCTGGAGTAACATCATATCTCTTCTTCAATGTAATTACTTCAAAGAAATTCAAGCTTCAGTATTTGACAGCGTCCTAGAATAATCGTTCAACCAAAGTTGCGCATTTTATAAACGAATTAGCATAAAATATTCTCCCTGTTTCCGCTAGGGGGCCGCGATTTACATATCAATGTAAAAGCAATCCTCTAACCCTTGGCGTTCAAATACGGGACGCATTGTGCCCACGAATAACTCTTTGATACTTAGCACAATTACAAACTGCGTGCGACCATCTGTGAATATTCATAACAATGAACAATGTGCATCTGTAAACGTGTATCCAGGGCACCCATCCAATTTGCTTCAGGATTCAAACAAATACTACTAAATGACATATTTCCAGCTCAACAGCAATAATGTTTAGGTCTTTCTAATTCTTAATAAAAAAAGACACAATTCGAGCGATCTCGATTTATTAATAAAATTTATTTTTTTTTGACGCAAAGAAATATTAATCAATTCGTGTGTAATGATCGTGACACACACTCAACTTTTGTCGGACTTTTAAAATTAGAAACGAAATCCAAGTATCATGTTATAACTAAGCTTTCGCAAAATATATACAAAATGCTTTCACAGGACCCTAGACAGGTGATAACCCTACCCTTAGCTGCAAAGTGTTATGTCTCGAAGGAAAATCCGCTCAAACTAACCATTAAGCAACCACAAAAGCGGTCAAAGAGGCAATGCTGTACACCACTAGATAATGTCCCATCACTGCAGCAAACTTACGTGCCTGGTATGCAAATATATAAAGGTTTCATTTGTGTTTACAAATACCCCCCCCCCCCCCCCCCAAGACTTCAGTCCTAAAGAGAATCATTATCTTCACGCTTTAGTGCAATGTGTCACCAAAACATATTCTGCCCTTCCCCCCCTCTCTCTCTCTCTCTCTCTCTCTCTCTCTCTCTCTCTCTCTCTCTCTCTCTCTCTCTCTCTCTCTCTCTCTCTCTCTCTCTCTCTCTCTCTCTCTCTCTCTCTCTCTCTCTCTCTCTCTCTCTCTCTCTCTCTCTCTCTCTCTCTCTCTCTCTCTCTCTCTCTCTCTCTCTCTCTCTCTCTCTCTCTCTCTCTCTCTCTCTCTCTCTCTCTCTCTCTCTCTCTCTCTCATTTCATCTCTAGAGCTGAAGCCAAGCGTAATGATTTGAGTACCTCTTCCTACATTCATCATCAGCAGCATCAGCAACACAGTGACACTGGTTTACAAGTCAAATAAACTTGAAGCAACATTCAAGAGTAAATTATGGACGGATATAATTTCATGATGTGGCGATAGTACGTCACAGATCACGTGACAGGCGATCACGCTACGAATTCCAAATGTGCGAATAGAGAAGGTAGCACCAAGTTTTGCCCTCTAATTCTGGACACACTTGCGTGTCAGTTGGCAAGTTACTTGGCGAGAAAACCCGCCAGTCTAAACGCGCAGTAATGTTCTAAATTATTTTCACAAAAACATATAAACTGAAGGAGGGAATCGCTAGACTTACCTGTAACAAACGACTAGCACCAAACAGGAAAACAGGACGATCAAAGCGACGCCTGCTGACGAAACACCGTAAACAACATTATTCATGGAAGCCATAGGCACTGCAGGATCTGCTGCCGAGCAAGGCGGGAGGGGAGTGACTTCCGGAAACAGACAGGAAATATCAGGTGGCGGCGGGAGGTTGAAGAGTGGGGGAGGCGGAAGACAGTCTTCTGGACACAACATGGTTTCAATGCCTTCTTCTTCTTTTTCTAGTATGCGTGTCTCCGTGAGCAGAGTAGCGTTTGTCAAATTTGCCTGAAAAAGAAATATTAGATAAGCAGAATTTTTTACGTTTGAGGAATTTTCTACGTACCAGAATTTAGATCTCATTTGAGGCATCCAAAATGTGCTTAAATACAAGGAATTGTGTTGGGGGTCTGTCTGTCTGTCTGTCTGTCTGTCTGTCTGTCTGTCTGTCTGTCTGTCTGTCTGTCTGTCTGTCTGTCTGCTTGTTTGTTTTTTCGTTCATTCAGTTGTTTGACCTTATTCATTTTAGTCACAATGGTTCTAATATTGCATGTAATGCAACGGAATGAAATACGCAAATATTGGTTGGTTTAGTTCAATTATCTCTACTGCATTGCAAGTATTTCAAAATTCTGATCACTTGTAAATTATCAAACATAATCGCATAGATGGTAAAAAAAACTTAAAGCACAAGAAAATCTATCATCTTCTAAGTTTATACCACTTACATACAGCCTTTTTGCATGCAGGGCTTGCGTCGGCAACAACAGTGTATAAAACTTGTAAATTTGAACTCCCACAATGACCATTAGACGCAGCCATTTTAACCGTAAGTCATTCGGAACAAGTTTAGATCAAATTAATGTAAAGTTTGAAAAAATAATCAATACATTCGTAGCGCACACGTCACTAACTGAGTGAAATTTTAAATTACTGTATTAATTTTAAAAACAGTCGTCTATCTCCTGGCTTCAAGCCTCTATGACTGCAATACTTTCAGCAAATGAAAAACAATCGTTTATCTCCTGGCTTCAAGCCTCTATGACTGCAATACTTTCAGCAAATGAAAAACAATCGTCTATCTCCTGGCTTCAAGCCTCTATGACTGCAATACTTTTAGCAAAGGAAAAACAATCGTCTATCTCCTGGCTTCAAGCCTCTATGACTGCAATACTTTCAGCAAAGGAAAAACAATCGTCTATTTCCTGGCTTCAAGCCTCTATGACTGCAATACTTTCAGCAAATGAAAAACAATCGTCTATCTCCTGGCTTCAAGCCTCTATGACTGCAATACTTTCAGCAAATGAAAAACAATCGTCTATCTCCTGGCTTCAAGCCTCTATGACTGCAATACTTTTAGCAAAGGAAAAACAATCGTCTATCTCCTGGCTTCAAGCCTCTATGACTGCAATACTTTCAGCAAATGAAAAACAATCGTCTATCTCCTGGCTTCAAGCCTCTATGA
>JAQGDQ010001036.1:0-68497 GCA_030141605.1 Tubiluchus corallicola | reverse complement strand
TGAGCTGAGATAAGATTCAATGAGATTGTTTATTGAGATGAAATGAGGTTGAGTGAGATTGTTTAGTGAGATGAGATGAGGTTAAGTGAGATTGTTTAGTGAGATGAGATGAGGTTGAGTGAGATTGTTTAGTGAGATGAGATGAGATTGAGTGAGATTGTTTAGTGAGATGAGATGAGGTTGAGTGAGATTGTTTAGTGAGATGAGATGAGGTTGAGTGAGATTGTTTAGTGAGATGAGATGAGGTTGAGTGAGATTGTTTAGTGAGATGAAATGAGGTTGAGTGAGATGTGGGTTGGTGTTGTTTAGTGAGATGAAATGGGATTGAGTGAGATTGTTTAGTGAGATGAAGTGAGGTTAGTGAGATTGTTTAGTGAGATGAAATGAGGTTGGTGGTTGTTTAGTGAGATGAAATGAGGTTGAGTGAGATTGTTTAGTGGATGAAATGAGGTTTAGTGGGATGAAAAACCGGCATACAAAGCTTTAAAACCGTAAAACTTTGTAGAATCCTAGAACCACACTCAGGTGATTAATTCTGTTTATGGATCCAAATGAAAATCAACAAATATGGCCATTATTGCCAAGATGGCCGACAAAACATGGCTTTGTAGCTTATGAAGGCTATATCATAGCTATTACAACCGGAGTGATGATGATTTTGGTGTCTAAATATAGGTTTCAAGGTCAGGGAATCCGTGTAACATCTTAGCGTTACTGTACACGGCCTTTTGCTGCACATATATTTCAAATGCAGCCATATTTGTGGCCATTTTGAAATCCTTATATTGGAATGATATCACATGAGCAATTTAAGGATTCTTTATCTACCAGACCTAAAATTAAACAGCAAAAATTATCATCATTCCAGCACTAATGGGGCCTTTACGAACTAATGGCAGGAATTTGTCACTAAAAATAAGCTCTTACAGTTGGCTTTTAATAGAATTTGAAATAAATAAAAAATTAACTTCTTTCACAATTTTGTCTTTTTCCAAAAAACGGTCTAAAATCGAGAGTCGACCATTTTGCGATGTCGATTGTGGAAATTTTCTTTAATATGCAAGAATGACAGTAATGGCAACTAATAGTTTCTTTAGTCAGCCCAAATACTGCACAACAAGAACAGAAACCTTTCCAGGGACTGGACTGTTAATGGCATTTGTCCAGAAAACTGAATATAAACAGAAGGAGTTGTTGACAGCGGGAACTGAAACGAATCACGTGCCGTGGCGTCGTGAAGCTACACCTATTGATTCAATTCGTCCTATCTAATGACTAATAAAGATGCGAAACTACAGATTGGGCTTTGTCCACTTGTACGTCCCGGTGAAGCGAAACCCGGCTCGCTGACACAAATCATCGGCTTCTTTTGGGCCTCGACTGCAAAAAAGAAAATGAAGGTATGTTTCGAGAGTTTATAGTGGTGTTTATTGCTTACTAAACAATCTCACTCAACCTTACTTCATCTCACTAAACAATCTCACTCAACCTTATCTCATATCACTAAACAATCTCACTCAATCCTATTTCAACTCACTCAACCTTATCTCATCTCACTAAACAATCTCACTCAACCTTATTTCATCTCACTAAACAATCTCACTCAACCTCATCTCATCTCACTAAACAATCTCACTCAACCTTACTTCATCTCACTAAACAATCTCACTCAACCTCATCTCATATCACTAAACAATCTCACTCAATCCTATTTCATCTCACTAAACAATCTCACTCAACCTCATTTCATCTCACTCAACCTCATCTCATATCACTAAACAATCTCACTCAACCTCATTTCATCTCACTCAACCTCATCTCATATCACTAAACAATCTCACTCAACCTCATTTCATCTCACTAAACAATCTCACTCAACCTCATTTCATCTCACTAAACAATCTCACTCAACCTCATTTCATCTCACTAAACAATCTCACTCAACCTCATTTCATCTCACTAAACAATCTCACTCAACCTCATTTCATCTCACTAAACAATCTCACTCAACCTCATTTCATCTCACTAAACAATCTCACTCAACCTTATCTCATATCACTAAACAATCTCACTCAACCTTATCTCATATCACTAAACAATCTCACTCAACCTTATCTCATATCACTAAACAATCTCACTCAACCTTATCTCATATCACTAAACAATCTCACTCAACCTTATCTCATATCACTAAACAATCTCACTCAATTCTATTTCATCTCACTAAACAATCTCACTCAACCTTATTTCATCTCACTAAACAATCTCACTCAATCCTATTTCATCTGACTAAACAATCTCACTCAACCTCATTTCATCTCACTAAACAATCTCACTCAACCTCATTTCATCTCACTAAACAATCTCACTCAACCTTATCTCATATCACTAAACAATCTCACTCAACCTTATCTCATATCACTAAACAATCTCACTCAACCTCACTTCATCTCACTAAACAATCTCACTCAATCCTATTTCATCTCACTAAACAATCTCACTCAACCTCATTTCATCTCACTCAACCTCATTTCATCTCACTAAACAATCTCACTCAACCTCATTTCATCTCACTAAACAATCTCACTCAACCTCATTTCATCTCACTAAACAATCTCACTCAACCTCATTTCATCCCACTAAACCTCATTTCATCTCACTAAACAATCTCACTCAACCTCATTTCATCTCACTAAACAATCTCACTCAACCTCATTTCATCTCACTAAACAATCTCACTCTACCTCACTTCATCTCACTAAACAATCTCACTCAATCCTATTTCATCTCACTAAACAATCTCACTCAACCTCATTTCATCTCACTCAACCTCATTTCATCTCACTAAACAATCTCACTCAACCTCATTTCATCTCACTAAACAATCTCACTCAACCTCATTTCATCTCACTAAACAATCTCACTCAACCTCATTTCATCTCACTAAACAATCTCACTCAACCTCATTTCATCTCACTAAACAATCTCATTCAATCTCATTTCATCTCACTAAACAATCTCACTCAACCTCATTTCATCTCACTAAACACTCTCACTTAACCTCATTTCATCTCACTAAACAATCTCACTCAACCTCATTTCATCTCAATAAACAATCTCATTGAATCTTATCTCAGCTCACTAAACAATCTCACTGAATCTTATCTCGGCTCACTAAACAATCTCACTGAATCTTATCTCAGCTCACTAAACAATCTCACTGAATCTTATCTCAGCTCACTAAACAATCTCACTGAATCTTATCTCAGCTCACTAAACAATCTCACTGAATCTTATCTCATCTCACTAAACAATCTCACTGAATCTTATCTCAGCTCACTAAACAATCTCACTGAATCTTATCTCAGCTCACTAAACAATCTCACTGAATCTTATCTCAGCTCACTAAACAATCTCACTGAATCTTATCTCAGCTCACTAAACAATCTCACTGAATCTTATTTCAGCTCATTAAACAATAAACATTCAATTATCAAACAAGTAATCATGGAGTCTTGAGTTTAGGTTTCGCTACATAGCTGCAAGCTTTTGAGTTTTTCCCTACGCGACATTCAACAATAATTCATTGAAATTTCTTTACAGCACAACAAAAAAACAAAAAAGGCAGCAAAGGACAAGAACTCCATGCAGTGTCAAGCAGATGTTTAACATTTAGAACGCCTGATCATAAATAACTATGGAAGTTTTTGCTGAATCAATCAAAGCGGTTTATTTATGATATTTCAGCAATGATCAGGCTGAAATAACAACAACAAAATAATTACATATAATACTGCCATACCACATAGAGCGTAAGTACAACTATAAATGTTTCGAATTATACTAATTTAAGAACTGTTCCTTTAATCACAAAAGTATAACTGCAAATAATATACCGTTCTAAATGTTAAACGTCTACTTGACACTGCATGGAGTTCTTATTGTTAAATGTGTTAGAAATTGCCTCCTGGCAAACGGCAATACGGGTGCTCTTCATATGCTGAATTCTTCGAGATCCTCTAATTAGGAATCATTAAAACAAATCCTCATTAAAGGGCATTATTAAGCAAGAAAAAATGCATAAATTTCACAGCACAAAATCTGACGACTCTAAAGGAATTAAACGGAAAAAGATAATTCTTGCTGATTGGCCGCGCCAAATCATTTTGTTCTTCACGTATAAAATCTGTACGTTATAATGCAACCTACCTTCCGTACACGTAGGGAACTGGCTTCACTTTTTCCCTCTCGATGCGATGCAGAAGAGGTGTGAATATTCTCCAGGCTTCGGCGAGCTCGTCCGTCCGCACAAAGTGCATTTGAGTTCCGCAAAACACGTCAAGAATCAACCTCTCGTACGCGTCGGGCATGACCACACCCTGCAAGAATCACGAGCAGATGAGAAGACGAAATTTCCATACCTTCAATTGCGTTTAATCATATGACGAAATTCAGAAGAAGAAGAAGCAAAGCCATTGTTCTGACGTCATCCATTATACTCTGTCTATAACTTTAATTCAGTAAAAGCTGCTGCTGGCTTTGCGTTAGGTAAGTAAACAAACACTAGGTAGGATGTTCGCGTATTTTTGATTATACGTGTATTTATACGCAAAATTTTTTGCGAGGCCTTTGTTAGTTAATTAATTAATTAAACTGGGTCTGACTGTAAAAATGCAAAGCAAACAAAAAATATTCGTAACTAGAATGCTAAAAGATTTCATTTGACTCTGCCAAGGCCAGAGGTCACACCTTGTAACGGCTGCCGTATGTCAGATCCAGTTCCGTTTCCTCAGCGCCAAACGACATGCCGGGTGTCTTCGTCATCATCTTGCAGTAAACGGCCTCGTTGGGCTGCACACGTACGACCAGTTCGTTACGCTTCGTTGTCTGCTGAAATATGTCGCCCGGTACGTCTTTGAACTGGATGCGAATCTCCGCTTTTCGCTCGTTAAGTGCTGCGAAAAACACCAGGGATAAAAATTACAAATTGCAAAAAAGTCTGAAACAGGCCGTAGGCAGCAACAAATTGCAATTTTGTGATCATAGAGAACCTCTAAATGGACTTAAAATATCAGTTACCTTGTTTCATGCATAATTTAAAATACCCAACTATCAAGGATACATGATACCTAATTGTCTCAAAAATGCCTAAGTACTGGCCGCTCCTATGCAAAAGTATATAAAAACTGTCTGCAATTGACTCAAATAACTCCGCACAATTAATTCTATATTTTTATACATAGAGATATACACGTGGTTACACTGATGTACGTGATGTAAACAAAGTGACGGCCTGCCACCTAGCGGTCAGATTGTGAAATAATGTACTGGGTCAGTAAAAATTTTCTCAACGAATTTACACGATTTACAAAAAAGGCACTACTGGTCTTCCAAAAACTCGGAATTTCGCGTATCCGCAGAAAATTCTCATCCCTGAAACACGAAAAGCTCAAATGCTATTTTCCACCAATCAATTTGTCATTGGGGCTTTTTGGAATCTAACGTTCCTAGGTAAAGTAACTGTCCGATGTGAGATGGTGTTCGTCGAAGCACTTGTAAAAGACACCCACATGACCGAGTAGCTCAGTATTTTCCCGTTTCTAAATAGATAAAAATTTGCCTCCAAATACCTCAACAAGTTCCAGTAAGATGACTTTTGTACACGGTGTACAAGCAATGAGTAAAATGGCCATTTTTGAGGGGGTTTTCCACTTCCTAGAGGTACTTGAGGGGGTCTTAGAGGCAAACTTATAAGTTTTTCAAAGGAAGAGAAACCGGATTATACGACGATGTGTGCCTTTTACAAATGCCTCTACCAGGATGAAGGTTTAAACGTTAGTTTGGGGAGGGCTATTTTTTCATGACTCATGACTTATTTCTCATTAAAAAAGATTCATTTCTCTTCAACAAAAACAAAAGAGCAGCTCTGATTAAATAATTAGGTTTCTCATGCCCATTTTCAAAAATAGGGCAGAAAGAGGACAAGAGGAGAAACACGGAGGAAAAGAGTCATCCCAACGTGTGCTATAATCTTCGTTAGTTTAAACATAATTTATTATAGGATTGGATCAGACAGTTTGAACAACATGATTTAGGGTACTCACCACAACAGACTTTATACACTATTTACAAGAACATTTACAGTAAGACTAGACTATAACTACACAAGCTGACAAGTTTTACTACAAGATTACATTAGACATTAGTAACATTTACAGTAAGAATCTATAACTACACAAGCTGACAAGTTTTACTACAAGATTACATTAGACATTAGTAACATTTACAGTAAGAACAGACTATAACTACACAAGCTGACAAATTTTACTACAAGATTACATTAGACATAAGTAGAAAATGACGGTTAGAAAGTATTAATGTACGAATATTTAAGACTGATGCGTTTCATATTAGATAGAACGTAACATAAAGTCATGTATGCATTGGAATATTTTACAGTTAGCAACATAGTTAAATTCATCTTTTCCGAAAAATAACAACTTCAACAGATCATTAGTTCCTGGGTCATTAGACCATTGATTAATCTTCGTTAATCAATACAGAAATGCACTTTCTTACTGAGGCAACTACTTTTTAAAACAAACATTTCTATTATCACAAAAGTTCAAGAGTTTACTCATTTCCACACTGCATCATTAAAATACTTGCTGTCCATCCACAAACCAATGACGACAATTGAAGGTGACCAGTGGTCACAGTTTCATGCTACTGAATCTGCTTAATACAGCGTGATTACTTTTGCCACACAGGAGGACAAAGAGGGAAGAAAAACCTCATCCCAATGTCTGTTGTAATATTTGTTAATCAATACAGAAATGCACTTTCTTACTTTTTTTAAAACAAACATCTGTTGCCACAAACATGAACTGCTGTCCAATTATAAACAAGTGACGTCAAATCAAGGTGACCAGTAATTCAGGGATGAGAATGACAAATTGCAAAAAACTCTGAAACAGGCCGGGGGGTTTGAGGGCCGCGTACGCCATAGAGAACCTCTAAGTGGACTTAAAATATCAATTACCTTGTTTCATGCATAATTCAAAATATCCAACTATCAAGGATACATGATACCTAATTGTCTCAAAAACACCTAAGTACTGGCCGCTCTTATGCAAAAGTATATCAAAGCTGTCTGCAATTGACTCAAATAACAATAATGGCACTACTGGTCTTCCAAAAACTTGGAATTCCGCATATCAGTGGAAAATTCTCATCCCTGCTAATTACAGTTTCATGCTACTGAATCTGCTGAATACAGCATGATTACCTTTCCCACAGCGCATAATGAACGGCACTCCCTCCCATCTCTCGTTATTGATGTACCCGACAACAGTAGCATACGTGGGTGTGACGGAGCCTGAAAGAAGAGGGCGCTTTTTTAATTACGAAAGCAAAAACGCCAGTGAATAGTGAAATCAAAGCAACATTTACCAAAAAAGAATTGACCTTTTGGCTATGTTTGACATTTTAATTGTAGCATTCACAAATTGTGAGGTGTGCCTTAACCAGTCAGTTTAGTTGTCAGACATTAATAAGCCTTTTCACTGTTCCAGCGATTGATGACAATCGTGAAAAGGTCAAAGGTTAAGTGCACCAGACAACTTACTTGTGTGCACACTTGACATGCCTCGCAGCCCATGCTACTATAACAATAACAGTTTTAACATATTTTAACAGCTAGCTAGAGCTTTACCTAGTTCATTTTTTCTTGTTACCAAGCAAGATCCTGCTAGTAAATCATTCTACGCACAGACTAATGCAAAATTAAGTCAAGTTTACGTAAAACAACTGAAGTTACTAAACTGACACGGCAGCCGGATTTGTTTCACACGCACATTACATGATGGTTTAGTAAAGACGTGTTGCTGTGGAATGCTTAACCTTTCACCTACAGCAATTTCATGTGCGCACAACGAAACTGTGAAAAGTTCTTATTGTTCTCTATTCCACCTAAACCAACAAATACATTGCTAAAGACATAGAAATGTACCACTAAGAACCTTTTATATCAAACTGTTCAGAATTTCTGACAGTCATATCACAATTATAAACAGTAAGTTGTTAAGCACGACGAATACAAAAATGCAGTACTAAAGTCCACACACACAACTCATTTACCATATCCTTAAAATTCCCAATAATAACAATAATAGATATGTATGCTGGCATGGCAAAAATGTGAATAATTTGGCAGTTAAACTTTTCTAGTTATTCACATGTGCTGAATCGCCATTTCATGAGAATCATTTTGATACCAAGCTCATCGCTTTAGCTTATTTCTAAGCTGAAATAATCCACATTGAAGTTGAGGTGTAGTCTCTGCAGTGAAAAACATAATCTTGAGAAAACTGCTCATTATCATTGTTTTGTATCAGGCTTCTCCAAAAACACTTAGCAGCTGTACAAAAGTTTGGTTGCTAAGGACTACGCAAGAACACATTCAGCTTATGTTTAAATCCTGTAGATGGCTCTTTCAGACAAAGATCTGGGCTTGATAACAGAAAAACAAATGTGGTCACAGGTCACACATTATTGATCTACCTTTGGGTACGGTGGGGTCATCTAGGTAGCCCTCCTTCTCGTCACCTTGCCCGTTAGGATTACCAACATACTGACCGAGCACAGTGTTGCTTAACTGTAAAGCAGGCATGCTCTTCAAAACCTTTACCTGCGCAAAAGAACAATACTGTGAATTTCTGGATTAGTTTCCATTGAAATACTGTTGAAGTTATAAATCAGACACTAATTCATACTACTTTAGGCCATTCAAAATAAGTCTTATAAGACCCGCGACTTTTTTGTTACCGTATGGGCACAGACATAACTAAATTATTACAAATTAGGTATTATTCTATTCAGGAGAATCTCGACTATCCAATCACCTTGTTTGTTTAAACATTTACAAGTGATTTAATTGGATAAAATGAAGACATACATGCCCTTTTCAGGCACTCCAACTTAGCCTATCGAGTAGCTTAGTCTGGTGTACGCTTGCATAGTACATACTAATTTGTTGATCAGCTGCTTGCTGCAGTTCAAGAGAATCATCTGCTGTGCAGAGTTCCAAGAAAAATCAACTGATCGGCCAGGGAGAAATTAAGGTCATTTCATCTTTTAACAGGAATTTCTCCTTAAAAATAGAGTAGACTTGAGGCCAATGCATATCAGAGTGTTGTGTCTGGATGGCTGAAATTTTCTACATTAGCTGATTTCACTGTTAGTGATACTGTACATTGTTAAAGTGCAAACACTGCGGTTACTGAAAGCTTTCCATCACATATTGATTTTTAATATGTCTAAGATAAGGAAATGCATTTCATACATAATTTTGCACGAAAATCCATTGTGTGAGGAGTAGAAACCTACAAAAATAATCAAGTATAGTTGCTGCTTGGTAAGAGCAGTTTTTCACGAACCCCGTGCAAAATGAAGCAAACTTATGGTCCCGAAGGAGTGAATATTGAAGCATTACTGTGCACTCATAGTGAAGAGAAATCATGCCATTCAAGGCCCATTTTACGCTACAACAGATACACACACGTGTGACGAAGCACAACAAACTTGAGGATTGGCACCTTTTCATTTCGAATGTCATCTGCCGATGTGGATGCTGGCTTCTCCATGGCAACCAAGGTCAGCATCTGGAGCACATGATTCTGCATTACGTCCCTGAGCAGAAATGTAAAGGAAAATCCTATTAGGGATTTTTCAATTTCAAGCAAGCAAAACACTGAAAATCAGCAAAATTTTATCAATATACTGTAAGTATTGTTAGAAATTAAGTGCTTTCACGTTTACGTTTTAAAATATTGAAAGGAAACATACTATTTTTTTTCAAAAATGACTTACGTCATTTACCACACAAACAAACTTTCACGTTCGCACCACTAGTTCTTCGCTGTTACAGGTATTTCACTATTTGCTAGTTAGACGGGCTCTAGCGCCTGCATTTCAGAAACGTATTGCACAAAAAACATGTGCTGTACCTCTCAGTTCAGGTGTGTTAGTTTGTGACGAACTACACATGTTTGACAGCTCATGCATGAACGCAGCAGAAAATTTAAAATTTGAATTTTTATCTTCAAACTTGCCTAGTTTTAGTACAACACTACGAATATCTTACAGTAGCACTGTACTTCAATTTTCGCTTTCGCAAACACGTGCAATACGCTCGTGGAATATTTTTGCAGTTGAAAATTATTTTTGTTTTTGATGTCATCAATAGTTGGACTCACCCGCCGTTAATTAAGTTTTTAATCTATTATTTAATTATCAGAAACACTTTTTCAGTATTAATCGTGTTAAAATGCATACTTTTTATCGGACTTGAAAAACGGGGTAGTGTATGAAAAATCATCCTGTCTTCTTTTAAGGAATAGTGCTTTAGCAACAAAATTAATATAATAAGAGCGTAAAACTAATACTATTACATAATAGAAATGATAAATCACTGACTAAAAAATTCATACCTGATTATTCCGAATTCGTCAAAATAGCCGCCACGCCCCTGAGTGCCAAATGGCTCTTTGAAACTTAATGTAATGGCAGCTATGGAGTCTCTGTTCCAGACTGGTCCCCAAATTCTATTGCCAAACCTTAAAATGCAAAAAAAAATTCCATTTGCTTACGAGTTCTTGTGAAGCTGTACTGGTTCTTGTCTGATCAGTGAAGTTAAGCAAAATAGAGCCTGCTTAGTACTTGGATGTGTGATCGCCTAAGAATACCAGGTGCTGTAGGCTATGCTTACGCTGTTAGCCGCAGATAGGAGTGGATGGAATACTCTGATAAGTGTTGATACGTCAATGTCTACAATAGATGGAATGAGAATTTGAAGAAGAAGAAGAGAATGTTAGAGCGGAGTGTGCGAGTGGACACCAGTGGGATTCGAACCTGAAACCCCTGGACAGCCAAGTGCCGTACCTCGCAAGCTGTTACGAAAATGCCAACAGGTCTGACTTACCAGCTTGCAATGTCATGTATCTCATTTCAAATTGACATGGCAGAACTCTACGCAATTTTCTACACAGGTTAAAAACAATAAGAAACAAACCCTCCTACCTATCAATGGTATTAGCGTACGTCTCGTACGAAATGCAACTTTTCTGCTGCATTGCCAAAAAACAGGGATGAGAATGACAAATTGCAAAAAACTCTGAAACACAGAAATTTTCTCAACGAATTTACGCGATTTACAAAAATGGCACTACTGGTCTTCCAAAAACTCGGAATTCTGTATATCCGCAGAAAATTCCCATCCCTGAAAAAAGGCTAAAGCTACACATGCAATGATGCATTTCCAAAAATCATTATTTTCCCATTATGATCAATCAATGCTAATGCACCAATTTTGTGCAAAGTATTCCCTGATAGCTTTGGCGACACAAAACCCCGCCGCATCTAAGAACGTTGCTATGGCAACGAACGCACCTGAGTATCATGAGATTCTGCACCATCTCCTTCCCGAGGTAGTGGTCAATCCTGTACAGCTGTTCCTCCGTGAACAGAGCAGAGAGGTGATTCGACAGTTTGGAGGACGATTCAAGGTCCTTTCCAAATGGCTTCTCGACGATGACTCGTGTCCAACCTCTGTAATGCAATGTTATTAAAGTTATAATTCCCATCTTTCATGCTGCTCAAGGTCAACCAACAATAAAGATTTCTGCAACATTATAAGCTTTCAGATAAAATGACCTCTAGTATACAAAAGATTAGATTATAAAAGTACATTTATTCACTTCATAGCAATATTTATAGTTTTTGCAAACCCAAATATACCGTATCACACACACTATAAGATGTCTTATATTGCGTTCACACCAGCGAATTTTCCGTAGCAAGTTTTCTCTTCGACAGCAAACTCGCAAGTGTAAACTACACCTCCATGATTTCCACTGTTGCCATCACCACTGCTGCTGTCCACCACCGCCATCAAGAGTACTGCCATTTTCATCAACACGAGCTTCATCGCATCATTTAAAAAGTAGATTTACTTTGTGTGGCGTAATTCAAAGCACATTGCAAAATACAGGATCGAAAACAAAACTCACAACACAGCAGACTGCAGCACACATTCAGCAATAACAGCAATCTTTTCTGCAATTTTTTTTCAATTCAATTCAAAACGTGCATTTATTTCCATACTCATGATATAACTGAGGCAAGTAAATGTATTTAAATATCACAATGGAAATAGGATGGTGAAAGACCAAGAAGCTCAACTAGTCACTAGTTTTAACCCACGTTTTTGTGATAACCCACATTTTTGGCTATAGCCATTTTGTGGCCAAAACATTAGCTTTCTGGCCAACAGAGGACAGCACCACTGTTTATCTTCACAAGTCTGATTCAAAAAGAGTGCTTGACATGCACAGGTATCATTACTACTTGTATACATGTCAGTTAATCAGCATATTAAGCATGACGGTATAGTCTCGTCATACAGGCCAGTCAGAATAGCAATTTGAATAACAAATGTGCAAGAGAACAACCACAGAATCAAACCAAGCGACCGAAATCTATATGCTACTATGTGCAAAAACAGGAATCATTACGACATTTCAAATTAACAGCAAAACAAAGTAAACTGAGAGACAACAAATTACGTCACGTTAGCCTGCGGTGCCATCAAAGATTTCCGCTCTCTCTCTTCTCTACCACAGAATTTAAGAGCGTAAAACAGTTAGATTGTACAACAACAACAACTACAACAATGTTGCATTCAACTTATTATTATTTTGTGCGGGTGTCAACTCTTTCTACCGTGCATTTTGCATTGCGGTGAGAAGGAGTTTGAAAGCAACACGAACTTGCCGTAAAACTCACCTGTCCGATGTCGAACTAACAGAAATGGAAATAAATAATCTTCAGTAAAAGAACAAGAATTTTTCGTAAATTTTTCGTAAAAACAAGAATGAACAGAAAATGTGTAAGAAAAGAGGAAAAAGCATTGAAGAACTTGCTAAATGTGTTTGAACAGATGGAAAAGTATTGAAGAACTTGCTAAATGTGTATGAACAGGTGGAAAAGTATTGAAGAACTTGCTAAATGTGTATGAACAGGTGGAAAAGTATTGAAGAACTTGCTAAATGTGTATGAACAGGTGGAAAAGTATTGAAGAACTTGCTAAATGTGTATGAACAGGTGGAAAAGTATTGAAGAACTTGCTAAATGTGTATGAACAGGTGGAAAAGTATTGAAGAACTTGCTAAATGTGTATGAACAGGTGGAAAAGTATTGAAGAACTTGCTAAATGTGTATGAACAGATGGAAAAGTATTGAAGAACTTGCTAAATGTGTATGAACAGGTGGAAAAGTATTGAAGAACTTGCTAAATGTGTATGAACAGATGGAAAAGTATTGAAGAACTTGCTAAATGTGTATGAACAGATGGAAAAGTATTGAAGAACTTGCTAAATGTGTTTGAACAGATGGAAAAGTATTGAAGAACTTGCTAAATGTGTATGAACAGGTGGAAAAGTATTGAAGAACTTGCTAAATGTGTATGAACAGATGGAAAAGTATTGAAGAACTTGCTAAATGTGTTTGAACAGATGGAAAAGTAATGAAGAACTTGCTAAATGTGTATGAACAGGTGGAAAAGTATTGAAGAACTTGCTAAATGTGTATGAACAGGTGGAAAAGTATTGAAGAACATGCTAAATGTGTATGAACAGATGGAAAAGTAATGAAGAACTTGCTAAATGTGTATGAACAGGTGGAAAAGTATTGAAGAACTTGCTAAATGTGTATGAACAGGTGGAAAAGTATTGAAGAACTTGCTAAATGTGTATGAACAGGTGGAAAAGTATTGAAGAACTTGCTAAATGTGTATGAACAGGTGGAAAAGTATTGAAGAACTTGCTAAATGTGTATGAACAGGTGGAAAAGTATTGAAGAACTTGCTAAATGTGTATGAATAGGTGGAAAAGTATTGAAGAACTTGCTAAATGTGTATGAACAGATGGAAAAGTATTGAAGAACTTGCTAAATGTGTATGAACAGATGGAAAAGTATTGAAGAACTTGCTAAATGTGTATGAACAGATGGAAAAGTATTGAAGAACATGCTAAATGTGTATGAATAGGTGGAAAAGTAATGAACAACTTGCTAAATGTGTATGAACAGATGGAAAAGTATTGAAGAGTTTGCTAAATGTGTTTTTTATAAGTTCAGCACAGTGCACATGCTCAATAGCATGTTGGCAGTGTGGCAGGACTGGACACTATCTCACCTCACTACCAACAATGATCTTCTAAAATGATATTCTGAATTCGCAGAGAAATGTTATCGCACACAACGATTGTATTTCAACTCCTTGCCTCCAAGAATAAAATTACTATAGCTCTATTATATCGGGTGGAGCATAAAAAACGTGCCAAAGCTTAGACTAGAATAACGTTAGAAGCAAGAGCCCTACAAGCTCAAAATTCCACAGCACGATTTCACAGTTCATTGGCTTATGGCGGAGAAAGTTTCAAGTTTATAGATTTAGCAATTTTTAAGTTGTGACCAAAAAACTTTTGGATTTTAAAGATTTAAAATGCTGGAATAATGCCAACTAATTGTCATTTGAAAAATCGACACGATAGGTAAAACACATTCAACATGGCGGCAAAACAATAAAGAAATTAATCAGTTTATATAATGGTGGTATTCGCCTCAAAAGTAAAGCACTTGCTAATATTTGTCGTCAAGAAAAAATGTAACTCAATTCTCTGGACTACGGTATCTGGAATTTCCTTAACCCTTTCACTACGGAAGGCGGCACACTACCACCCATGTTTTTCATAAACGGGACAGAAGGTGGTGGACTGCCGCCAAAGCTCAGCACTAAGCGCAGTCACCCAGGTCTGTTTATTTCACTGCTACAGCCACGCAAAAATATTGTAGAGAAGTCTAACAGCCGTGGGATTGGGGTTGCTTGGCAACAAGTAATGCTAACCAGCGAATCAGTGTCTGAAGCCAGGTGCGTTCCATAATACTGTACTGTATAGTACGTTCTCACGCAAAACTGCTTGTTGATAGTTGATGAAATGCGCGTTTAGTTGATTGTTCTGCATTCTTGTAAAAAGATTGCATATTATGGATTAGTATTGTGTCCTTTGTGAAAACTGATTTCCAAATATAAGTACACGCTTATTTATGAAGGTGTGCACGTGTGTAGGTGCATGAGTGCACGTATGTGTGCTCGTGTGTGTTTGCATGTGTAGAAACAAAACTAATATTTAATATTGGTACTCAATGACGAACAACTACTTGTTTATTTACAAGATTTTGTTTCAGTAACACACCACAAGAAGTTATTGTCAAATGTGCAAACATCAATGTGGCCCAGTCAAAAAGTAACAACGTAGTGAAAGGGTTAAAGAAAAAGTACACAATGGCTGCACAGAACAGTTCGATCTAAAGCAGAGGAACCAAGGGCAAAAACTCTTGCAAGTCCGAATGAAAGACCCTCTTAAGGAAGTGAGAAAGTCTATAAGCTGTTGCAAGAAACACCTACATCTAGTTTACGCTGAAATAGTGGACATACACTGACCACTCACTGTAAATTTGAACAGTAGTGACACAGTTAAGCTGAGTTTTTCCGACATTCATTTTTTTTACTCGTTCTTTTAAATCTTCTGTATCTTTGGAAAGATCTAATCAAATGATCTAAAATCATTTGTGTTTTATGCACAAATGTCTGCAAAATTAGTGTGGTAATATTCAAGCGATTCTGTTATTTTCTTTGTACAATATCGTGTACGAAACTTTGGCACATTTTTTTGTGTCAACTTATATAAACCTACTTTTTCCCCATGCAGGTGGCTTGTATATTCGTTGTTACCACCATGAATACGCTGGGTGGTAGTGCTAGGTAGAACAGCCGATTGGCAGCAGCCTTTCCCTCAAGCCTCTCTATGGCTGCGTTGAGCTTCGCGAACGCCTCTTTCTGGTCGTAAGCTCCGGCTAAATAACTGTTGACAGACCAGAATTTCTCCAGTTTGCCTTTGTCTTCGCTTTTTACCTGTTTAATAACATGACAGTAAAGAAAATGACGGGGCGCATTTCCAGTAAGCCTGAACATGAACAAAAATTTAAGATCGATGGTGAACTTTTAATTATAGAAAAGAATCAATATCAGAAAGATTTTTTTGTTTTACAAAAATTTTTCACATTGGAAAAATGAATCCTAATTCCATTGAACATTGTCTTTAAGAGGCAAAAAGCACAAGCTTAAGATGTAAAAACACAAGCTTAAGATGCAAAAATCACAAGTTTAAGATGTAAAAACACAAGCTTAAGATGCAAAAAACACCAGCTTAAGATGCAAAAAACACAAGCTTAAGATGTAAAAACACCAGCTTAAGATGTAAAAAACACAAGGCTAAGATGCAAAAAACACAAGCTTAAGATGTAAAAAACACAAGTCTAAGATGCAAAAAACACAAGCTTAAGATGTAAAAACACAAGCTTTAATTTCCATTTTTGTCCAAAACATATAATTGACTATTGGCGAATTAGCAGTGATAAAAACCATCAATATTATCAAGACTTTAGCTAAAACAGATATGCAAAACTATACCTTCATATACGGTTCAGCCTTTTTTCTAATGTCACTCACAGTTAAGTTTGACCTGGCATAGCCAATGAAAGATGTACCATTTGGAATCAACCCAGTGCTATACAACAACCTGTGCAGTAAAAACAACTTCATTTTTCAGAAAAAGTAACAAACAGCTCAGTGTTTTGGATGCGTTTATCAAAAAACTTTTATGATTTAAATATATACATATATGTATGTATGTATGTATGTATGTATGTATGTATGTATGTATGTATGTATGTATGTATGTATGTATGTATGTATGTATGTATGTATGCATCATCTTCACCATCACCATCATCACTCATCATCATCATCATCATCACTCATCAACATCATCATCATCATCATCACCACCACCACCATCATCATCATCATCACCACCACCACCACCATTATCATCATCACCATCATCATCACTCATCAACATCACCACTCATCATTATCATCATCACCACCATCATCATCATCATCACCACCATCACCATCATCATCATCATTATCATCATCATCATCACCACCACCACCACCATCATCATCATCATCACCACCACCACTACCATTATCATCATCACTCATCAACATCACCACTCATCATTATCATCATCATCACCATAATCATCATCACCACCATCATCATCATCACCACCATCATCATCACCATCATCATCATCATCATCATCATCATCATCACCACAACCACTGCAAACATCCACACAATTTCTATTTCAGCTTTTCTCACAATACGAGGTTACATACACTACCCATTACAGAAAACAAATTTTTTGATACATGTAAACAAAATTCTAGGTTCTTGTATGGGGACATTTGGCCCCGGCAAGCCGAATGGTGGAAAAATGGAAACAACTTTTGGCTAAATATGAAAAACAATTGTGGGATAATTAGTTCCTAAACTGAACAACAAGATTTAGCGCTGTTCGCAGAAGTTAGATGATTCATCAAACATAGGGTCAGAACCCCACTTCCTGCATGAAAGACCCGCATTTTTGACATTCACAATGGCGAGTGTTTTTATGTGGCTACACAACGGCAGTGCAGTGCATCCTGTTCCACCAGGTGGCAAGAATGTTTTGAATTTTAAGTATTTTCCTTTCTAATTATATAAGTCCTTTAAACAGATAAGCATAATGCTAAGTAATATAACTTTCTATGGAAAATCTGTCCTAGCACATTTTCAAACCAGCACCTATCCAACTGCTGGTCAATACTCTCTCTGCTTAACTTCTTCTCACAGTGATTCTGAGCTAAATCGCAGGGAGAATATGAAATCATAATTGTTAGAATGTGCAAGACTGCGTTTAACACTTTCAGGCTTCAAAGTTCCCCGCCCTCACAAACCCCAATAGTTTAACCCTTAGCCAGCCAGGGGGTTTTTATATTACGATAATGACCAAGCGGGGTAAAAAATTACCACATGAAAGTTTTGCTTAATATGTGTTAGTATCTGGATAGAATGACCAATTAGGAATTGAGGTGCTCCTATTTGTACAAAACCAAGTTCTCTGGCAAGTTGGCATAGATATATGAGGGCACCAAGGATAAAAAGAGGCTTTCACTGTTGCAGTATATTGTTTATGCTATATTATTTATGCTTGCAAAAATTTTTGTAATAGCCTAATGATGTTCACTGTTTAGTTCTAAGGCATCCACTTCAATTGCTGATCTTCTCAAATTTCATCTTCATCAGCTTCAAACTTAATCACCTGTACAGTTAAAGTTGCCACTATATTACTAAACGAAGAATGTCCACAAACTTTAGTATGAAATTTTCTCAACAGATCGTTAGAAAAATCTGTTTGCAGAACTGCAAGCCGAATTGGAGGTTTGCAGCACTTCTCAGTAAAAGTAAACACACATGGTGTTGACAGAAAGAAAAACACTGCAAAGTAAATTCCAAAATTTTGCCTACATAAAAGACCTATGGGGTAGTAAGTTACCCCGTGTCAGGTCGTATCTGGCACCCGTGCTTTGCGAAAAGGCGTGAATAATACTTTTCAACAAAACCAAGGTATGGTTGCATAAGAAACTGAAAAATATTTGTTCACTACTAGTTTGCAAATTTCTCATAGTCTGCATCAAAATAAAAATGAGAGCTAACACTCCCGAGGTATTTTTACCCCACCGTGGTCGGTTAAAGGTTAAGCCACCTCCAGTATCCCAATTGTCCATTTTTTCAGGTTACAACCACTTAATGGTCATACATGCAAACAGAACTGAGCAGAATGTAAGCTCATGTTTAAGCTTTCTAGTACTGACCGAGGGTCACTTATTACGGGGATCATGCAACTGTAACTTACCATAATGTTGGATAAATTTTCTTCTTGGCCAAGTCACCCTGAAATGATAAAGAATGACCTTCCGGTAAAACATGCAGGAAACGTGCACAAAGGGACTGTACTTCTATGTCATTATCAAAGAAATTTGAATTTTACTTTAGAACAATGTCACAGTTTCAGAAGACATGTATAAAGTAGCTACAGTATTAGCAAGAATGAGCCATAGTTTTCCAAGCCAAATCACTAAAGATTTAAACATTATCAGTTTTTATGTAAAGCAACTTATTCAGGACCATTCAGGAAACTTGTTATGATGGCTACATTACTACCATCAATTATATTTAAATGTTCTATACAATTATAGTTATTACTACAAGTATAGTGTATAATTTAATCTCTTCTCCCCCACTTAAATTTGGGTACATATATGTGTATATGTATATCATTGTATATACAAGTAAGCAATATGGTACATTGTAATACAAGTAAGTGGTGCATTGACAGATAATCACGTAATTCATATTCGTAACTATTTAAAAAAAATTCACTCTTTAAGGGTCACTCAAAGTCGTAATTACATATTATGTTTTCCTTTCTCAACTTTCAGGTTTATTGCTCTTATACCATTGCTATTATTACATCATTTACTTCATCCTTATTTACATTAAGTTATCTACAGAAGCATGCATAACTATAATCATTTTTTCATTTAAGTAAGATGAGTGTGTTAACCTGCCCTGACCTAATGACCGTATGGTCGTACACTCTCCTCGCACTACTCAAATTATTTTACTTAAAGTTTATTAATGTGTTTGATATTATATTTTTGATGTGTGAAATAAAATTCATAGTTCATAGTAGTTCATAGACAAGATCATGAGGGGGCCTCAGAAGGAACCACCCTCTAACTCGCCCACACGTATCTTAAATATTTTTTACTCGTGATGTATTTTAAGCGACATTTACACAGCTTAAATTAAATTATTGCAAATTCTTTAAATAAACTAGAATAACCATCTTTTGTTTGTCGATAAAAACATTCTTTACCAAATACCACTATTTTACTATTCATTGCAAACAAGATTAGCACATATTTCAACACAGTTGATGTGAAAAACAGATTTTTTACAAAGTATTACCAAATCCCGGAGGGGGGGGGCAAGCTTGAGGGGTTTTATGATGCAGTCTATACTACCCTGGATAATTCTGCCCTGGGTAATTATTAGCAACAAGAATGAACAAGTATGGCAAATTTAGATCTACAGCCCAGCATTACTACAGCTGTAATTCATTTAGAGAAAACTGATAGCATCAAAACTAGGTCTGCCCCCTGGTCAAGGCTTGCTAGCTGTGTAAAGAAAAAAAACTGCTGACTCATGATTCACTAGGTACAGCTAGGCAGCAACGTTCAGTATAGAGATTAGTGAAGCTATTGGCTCTTGTTTATTCACTGAAGAACCTGAAAATGACGGCTGGAAAGATTTTGACAGCAATTGTTAGTGAAATTGGTCACTGCTACACACAGGGAATGGTAACACAAAACTCTTTGCTGTTAAATAATTTAATCAGTTGCTCAAAACGCCTTTATAAGTTAGTAACATAATATAATGCTAGACTAGTGACTTCAAAACAAAGTAAGCTTTGGCATGAAATCTAAATGCTATTTTTAGTTTAATCAAGATTGACCTTATTTTGTTGCCCGCTAATTAAAGTACATGTATTCAACATGGGGGTTCAAGGGGAGCCAGCAACAAATTACAATTTTGTGACCGTAGAGAACCTCTAAGTGGACTTAAAATATCAATTACCTTGTTTCATGCATAATTTAAAATACCCAACTATCAAGGATACATGATACCTAATTGTGTCAAAAATGCCTAAGTACTGGCTGCACCTATGCAAAAGTATATAAAAACTGTCTGCAATTGACTCAAATAACTCCACACAAGTGATTCCATATTTTTATACGCAGAGATATACACGTGGTTACATTGATGTACGTGATGTAAACTAAGTGACGGCCTGCCAACTAGCGGTCAGCTTGTGAAATAATGTACTGGGTCTGTAAAAATTTTCTCAACAAATTTGCGCGGTTTACAAAAATGGCACTACTGGTCTTCCAAAAACTCGGAATTCCGCATATCCGCAAAAAATTCTCATCCCTGTACAAAGCTGATGTTTCACACTTCTATACTAATAATGCTACTTCTGTCGGGTTAATAGGTTCACTCGGTTAACTGGGTCAAAATACTTCCATCCCAAAGCCAGTCTGTTAAGCGGCGCCTACCATAGTTCATTTTGCAAAACTGTGCAGAGTATTGGAAATGCAATTAAGAGCTACGAAAACTCACCGACGCGCCCATGATCACGAATACATGAGGAATGTGTAGCTCTTCATCACACAAATCTTTTCTAATCAGTTCAACGCCAGTCTGTTCCCCGGTGGCCATGATGTCTTCAACGGATATCGATGGACGGTGTAACAGGTAGTGAAATACAATAGTCTACTATGAATAAAATGTTTTTTTTGTCAAACATTTAAATAAAAATAGGCATATTTTCCACCCAATATACACAGTTCAAATTAAACCGCACAAAACCTTATAGTTACATCCTAACACGTTAGTCAACATAATACATAAACAGCACATATATAACACAAATACATAACCAGATAATGTTCTCATACATGCATTTGTACTGGAAATCTTGCATTAGCGTACTTAGCAGCCTTCGCTTGTTGTCGACTTTGGCCACCTTGTAGTGATTTTTGGCCTAATCACGTGATCACTTTGATCTGCGTCAGAGGCCTACTGTGAAGTGAAGACGTGTCATGATAAGTTATATGATATTGTCGTTATCTGTTTACAATTGCTCATGATCTGGGGCTAATAACACATGTATATCCTCTAATTACTTTAAAAAACTTAAATTTAGTTTAAAATAATGGCTAGGTATTAATTAATACGACAGTGCAGTGTATAACTCTTAATTATGTAAAATTGACTTTTGGCTATTGTTATTTTTTATTTGTTATTTGTTGGCACTAATTTCTTATTATGTTTAGATGGAATGACATGTTTTGGGTAATAAAGAGCAAAATTTAATCGAGGCTTTGAATTTCTATTTGGCTTTTGAAAGCCCAAACAGGATTTGACATATAATTCAAAAATTTAAAAAGAAATACAGAGCAATGATTCTCAACAAGTACAACACTTCCTAATTTCCCACACCTACTGCAGCAATCATACCACAATCCTGGTACAGATTATGCAAAACAAGGCATCATTGATAAATCTTTAGAGCTGATGTCAACATAGCACAATCTATTATCTTTCTTCCTACCATTTCCACTAACACATCCTTCTACCCTTCCTGTGTGGTCTAACCTTTCTCCCAGTTCTTTTTTTTGTTCACTCATCCATTCTTTTTTTATCGTGTTTACATGACAGTGGGCTTATACAAGCCTTTGCTTCTCTAGCCCTACTGCAGTACAATTATTCTTTTATGATAACGATAGTGTATGAAAGATAACAATTTAATACAGTATGATGTAATAATTTTGATGTCACTGTGTGTTTAATGTCACTATAGTGTACTGAATGTGATAATAATAATAAATAAAAAAATAAAAAACTATTTCTCACGAAAAAAATAAATGATTACAGCAAATTTGGCAAAAGCACGAGTGCGTTCATTTAGGTGAATTGAAAATTTAATTGCTGTAAATTTAATTGTGACACACAAAAACCTTCCCGGTATTTATTTTTTCACTTGTTGTTCAAAATCTTCTGTATCTTTAGAAAAATCTAAGGAAGCTTTTGGTATTTATATATGCAAGTGCAGCATCAGTGTGTGGTAATTCTTACACACATCCAGCATTTTCATCTTATAATATCATGATAAAAATTCGGCACATGTTTTGCACCAAATGATATTTTACGTGTAACTTGTAAAGAAGAGCTAAAACTACCTCAAGGTTAGACAAAACATGTAGGCTATGGTGTAGGACCTGCAGATATAACTGACAACCTGCCGCATGTTTTATTCAAATGTAGCTATAACAGCATAGGCCTAGTAGTTATTAGAAATTATGACACAATACTTTCCAATCTTCAGTTAAACGTACAACACAGTTTTAGTCAATCTAGGAAATAGTGGATTTACAGCAACAAAATTAAATAGTATAAAAACAGTGTAACAGGGTCACGCAAGACAAATGGAAACCTCATAAACGTTGGTAAGCATGAAAGTTTCATATTCTGAAAGATGTACTACTACTAGTTTGCTATACTGTCCATTTTAATTAATATTTATAATTATCAAACTGATCACTGGCACGCTAGTCAATTTTTTTGATGTCCAGTTTACTGCTTTGTTTACCTATCTTGGTGGGAGATTTTTTTTAATTATAGAAATCCACATGCCTAATATCTGTAGTTTTAGATGTAATGAGCTTTCGAGGTTGTAACTGACACTAGAACCAGAAAACACCCATTATATGCATTATAACACCTTCTGTAGGTAAACACAGTTTATCAAGATTCAGCCGCATTTTGGATAGCAGTCAGATGTGTACACTAATACACTAACCGCCAAGGCAAACACAGGTCAATTATCTTGAGTTCCAGTCCTACATATTCTAGTAAAACCACAACATCAATGATAACAACTAACAACACGAACCGAAAGCAAAACAAAAAGGGATCCACAAATTCCAGCAACAATCACTGACATTCATTCAGTCTTTAACGTGTATAGTATCGGCTTACGATTAGCCTACAGCTGCAGCCACGAATGCTCGAGTAATTACAACGCTTCTTCACGGCGAGCCACGCGTATCATGAAAACAAAAATTTTAATAATAAACGATAGAAACGTGACAGACTAGCTGCTAACACCTTGAAAGCTTCGCCGGAATCTGGACTTGCTTTACTTGCTGCAGCTCGAGCAGCTGATGTACCTGGCTGACCAGCCTTTCTGAGAATTAAAAGTTGAAAAAGTTGAAATTTTGGAAACCCAGACACACGCCGATTAGTTCTACTTACTTATGCCCATTGCTCACACATCTGTTTGTACAAGTATTATAATTACAAACTTTATACAGATTTGCAATTATTATAAAAACAAGCAAAACTTTTATCTGCAAATGGAATGAAAAGTTTTGATAAGCTATGGCTACGAGATTGTTTGATAGATTTATGGCAAATGAGAGTACAAGAAAATGATTTAAATTTAATTATAAAAAGGCTACAGTGAAAATTGCCTCACCAGTTGGAATAATGTAAAAGTTTATTGATCTGGATCCCACCTTTATTTCTATTCTCGAGCAAAAGCATGAGACTGCTGACCTAAGACCTTGTGAACTGCTTCAAAATTAGCAGCGGAAATACTGTTCTGACTGAGACAGTCTTTTTTCCAGGCCTCACAGAGTACTTCGTGGCCATGAGTCTAAGCTAGTATTATATGCAACCAGCAGGAACCAACGTCAGATCACACTTCTTTGGGCGCCATGTAGTTCAATCATGGAATCATCTTTCATCATCAACCATAAGTGCTTCATCAGTTGACAGCTTCAAAAGGCATATGAGAGAGGACTGTTTACAGATAGTTACCATATAGGTCTTTATTTCTTTAGATAAGGTAGTTTAAGGTTGCAGAAACAGTAAAAAGGTTACAGTGTAGGCCCAATGTGTCTCTCTTGAACTGATAAAATAAACAGCAAACAATAATAAGTGAAAGGGGTGCAGTACAGTTAAGAGTGGTGTAAGCATCGGTAGTCGAATCATTGTAGATGATAATATCATATTGAATACGGGAACAGTGGAAACAATAACAAAAGCAATCATGAAAGAGCTGTACAAGAAGAAAGAATTACTTTTAGTTTAGTGCAGAAAAGTCCAGAATTGTAAAACAATTACATGTAAAAAAATAACAACTAAAAATGTAGATCACTATAAGTACATGTATTAGGTGATTACCTCACATAAAAAGGAACTAGAACATGAGTATGGAAAAAGAAGTGAGAAAACTGGTTACGCGAAAAGGGGAATTATAAGTCGGAGTGATAGAAGCTCAGTAGGAGATCAGTACGTCGAAAAATAATGGATTATTAGTTTGCGAAACAATGACTATTCCTATTTTATGAACAAATATTGAAGTATGGGGAACACTAAGTGAAAATTAATGGCAAAAAATAGAATCTTGGCAAAAGGAAATTATGCGTGGAATTTGAAACAAAGAACGAGTGCAAGTTACTATTGATTTGTGGAAAATTGCCAATGAAACAACAGGCGCATTAATTTATAAACAGTTGCTGTCACTACGAACTTTATATTTGTCATCAAATGATTGATAGGGATGCAAAGAAAGTATTAAAAAGTAAAGCACCAAGCAGTTTGACAGACAATATAGAGAAGCTTGCTAGTATGTATGTACAACATGAACGTAGCAGAAAATAAGCTAAAACTGGAAAAAATCCAGAAACCAGTGGCTTAGAAACTATAAAGTAATATTACTTAGCATTATGCTTTTCCTTTTTGAAAGTCTTATGTAATTGGAAGAGAAAATTCTCGATAACTTAAGATGTTTGAACTGCTAGCAAAACGGCTCTGTATTACCATCCCAGGGATATACAATTGATTTACCAGAACACATTACTGATCTTAATAACAGTATAGAAAAATTATACATTTGCATAGTTGGCGAAGATTGTGCCATGAATTCTCTGATTATTTTTTTAAACTTTACGAAAATTTAATGTCATTACTTACGACGCACAGTTGAAAGTAGTGCGTCGTGTGTAAGTAACGATGCGTCGACTTGTGGCTAAATATCGTCATACACTACATAAAAATGGCAGCGACCAGTGGGGGGAGTATTTTTGTTAAACATTTTGTTTATAGTTTTATTATAATTACAGCTTCAATGGGTTCATCAAATAGTTATTACGAAGACGACATTTTTGCAAACAAACCACCGAACATCATACTGATTGTGACCGACGATCAAGATGTGACGCTAGGTGGGATGGTAAGTAATTATGCACAATCCTACTCGCACTAGTTGACATAATTATCACTTTATTTTGACAAAAATGCATGACACACCAAAGACTAACGATTGTCCAGAATAAAAACTGTCAGCATCAGTTAGTTATTTTGGTAAAATTGCATGACACCACAAAGACAGTTAAGGTTGTACAGAATAAAAAAATGATTATAAATCCGACTTTTTCAAATTTCCCGACCTAAACCATAGTAGGCCCAATCGGAACTGCACTAGGCCTAACTGAAAATAAATGGAATCGGCAGTAGGTCTACAACAAAAGTACAAGCACAACCAAGCAGCAACTAAACAAAGTCAGAGCAGCAAATGTAATTTAAATAAGAATGTATTGCAAAGATGGCAATATCTCAACACCTACCTGTTGCCAGTCGTTGTCTTCTTCCATAGGCTGTTGCAAGTTGAACATCTTAATAGTGCTGGACTTTTCAAATAATTAAAAAATCATGTCTCTCGAAAACATCGACTTTTTCACGGTTCTGGTAAAAAGCTTACGACTATTTGGTAAGGCACTTCTTGGTGTCTTTATGGGTGTATTTGGTGCGATTCATGTTGTGCATAAGTTTCGTGATAGTATTACCATGGTAACTTATTTGAGCCAGGTGCCAAAATTTGCTAGCTTGCTGAATGCATGTTGCTGGGTCTGCACTGAACAGTAAAATCAGGAGACAGAATCAATAAAATCTTCTTTTCCTGTAGTGTGGATAGGTGGCTGTAAATGCAGTAATATTGTGCATAATGCATTCAGCATCATTTACCTTAACTGGAGCTGTCTAAAACACACGCAGTAAGCATTCACAGCAGCTCATGAACATTGGGACATGGATGCACTGTAGATGATCAATTAAGTTGTTGGTTAGATGGCATCCTTCTGTCTCAGAAGACAATGGTGTGTGCGCCAAGAGAGTTAGTTATTGATCACATTGATGGAGCTGCAGCTTCGACTGTGGCTGAGCAGTGCGATCCTTGAGCGTCTCCAGGACGCACGCCTGGGCAAGGTGTATGGAGATCCTGAGTTGCCCAGACAGCAGGAACCCCCTGTCTTCCTCGCTGGTGTAGTCCAAAGGAAAGCGGAGCGATAAGTCATAAGTCAATGCGACAAATCACGTTGAAAACACCAGTTCTCGTCTGATCACCGAAGTTAAGCAACGTAGAGCCTGGTTAGTGCTTGGATGGGTTTTCCGCCTAGGAATACCAGGTGCTGTAGGCTTGCGGGATGCCCACACTGTATCTCTACATTAGGCGAAGGAGCTGTACAAGCAGCCAACGGCTAGAAGGCGGAGGAGGTCAAGTGACCCAACAGCCATGTGTAGAGGAGTAAACCTTCCAAATCAGGAGTGGAACCCCGAAAGCAGACCAGTGCAGCATGCTCACTGACTCCGGCAGCTCCTGCAGCCAACCTGGTGCCAAACGTATCGCTCCGCTTTCCTTTGGACTACACCAGGGAGGAAGAGTCGGGGTTTCTGCGGTCTGGGCAACTCAGGATCTCCATACACCTTGCCCAGGCGTGCGTCCTGGAGACGTTCAAGGATCGGACTCTCTTGGCGCACATTCCATTGTCTTCCGAGACAGAAGGATGCCAACAACAACAAGATTATCTAAAAGGTCCCTGTCCGAAGGTACACCATATTGTAACACACAAACAAAAAAAGATGTGTGTAAAATTTTCTTATAAAACGTATGCCCAAAAACACAAACGTAGGCTAAAACGATCTCTAAGTTTTTTATTATTTATTTATTTTCGGCTGTAAAATTATTCGAAACCGCTTTTAATTGCACATTATTGTTGTGGAGATCGCTGCCATCTAGTAGAATTAAATAGAACATTGTAGAATGTTCCATTAGAATAATCGTCTTACCTTGTAGAATGTTCTAGAAAGAAACGTCTAGAATGTTCCCTGGCACCCTATATATGGCGAAGCAGGCCGCTGAGACAGACACACGCTGATTCACACGGACACACACTTACACATTCTCCTGTATACCTACATTTTCAGATACACTTAAGCGTTTTCCAGATTTTCACGTTTACTGTAATCATTTCGTGTTCCTTCATACTTTTGTATTGTAGAATTCTCGCTTAATAAACTAGTTTAATTTGGCGAAGTGTTTTCTGGTTTTCTCTACGAGCCTTCCGCGAGAAACAAAACACAACAATTACGAAAACCTGATAGCCAATATTTGCAAATATCAAATATTTATAAATAACTGGGTAACATCAGATAAGAGTACACTGCACAATCTCGTGAAAATCACCATTTTCGGATACGAATCGGATATCCGGAGCAACGCTAGTAATAACCAAAGATGAGTAATTTGAGTAATGTATAAACAAAGTGGTAGTAAGGTAAGACAGCAAAATATTGGCCATTGAAAAGTCTTTAGGTGTGATAGGCTAGTATGTTATTCATTTTGTAAGCTCTTCTGTTTATTGGTGTCATTGTTTGTTTCCTTAATAAAATGTCTAATTAAAATGTCTAAATGTCTAAAATGCGGAGCATATTATGTGTAACACTATCGTTAGTTGTTAGTGCACAAGAAAAAATATTTGCTTTTCTTTCAGGATCCAATGCCAAAGACCAAACATCTAATCGGAGATGCAGGGATGACATTTACTAATATGGTATGTTCCAAAATAAGTTGGTCATAATTTAACTCACAAAGTCGGTACAAGTGATCACTTACAGTATATAAAGTATATCCGCTTTTCTAAACATTAGTTTAGCTTTTCGCTGCTGGTTATGGAATTTGTGAGGGATGTTTTTTCTTGGTACTGATCAGTAACCTGTCATATATACAGGCCTTCAGCCCTGAGATGAGAATTTTCCGCGGATACGCGAAATTCCGAGTTTTTGGAACACATTTTTGTAAATCGCGTGAATTTGTTGAGAAAATTTTTACGGACCCAGTACATTATTTCACAAGCTGACCGCTAGTTGGCAGGCTGTCACTTTGTTTACATCACGTACATCAGTGTAACTACGTGTATATCTCTATGTATAAAAATATAGAATCAATTGTGTGGAGTTATTTGAGTCAATAGCAGACAGTTTTTATATACTTTTGCATAGGAGTATTAAGCCATTGATGCTTTCTGATGTACACTGAAATGGTGAAACTGAGACATTTTACTAGTTGGCACAAACTTTTTAAATTATTAAAAGTTTTCTTTTGCAGTTACATAAATCTTTCAAGCAGCTAAGCGTAGAACTTTGTATAGAAATTTTTTTTGAGAAATTGCTTAAAATAGCTTTTTCTTCCCCTTTAAGTAATTAAAGGACAAGAAAAGGGGCACCTGAAGTAGGTTTCAGAAAAATTGCAGTAAAAAATTATACTACTTTACAGCAATTTTATACACACATTGTATTCGCATTGAAGGGAATTGTCCGATGGCGCATTACATCACGTCACTACGCCACGTAAATCAGGGGAAGAAAAGGCAATGTTAAATTATGACCCAGAGCTTTCGGTACAAATCTATATTACTTAGCATTTCACTTACCTGCTGCAAAGACTTATGTAACTAGACTAATAATTTAAAATGTTTGTGCCAATTGGTAAAATGTCACTGATTCACCCTCCAGGGTGCGCCACTCACTAGCCAAAAACGCAGTTTTAATCTTATTGACAAGATACAGTAATTTAAAATTTTACCCAATTAGCAACATGTATGCTACGAATGCTCTGATTATTTTTTCAAACTTTACATAATTTTATAAAAAACTTGTTTCAAACGACATACCATTAAAATGGCTGCGCCTAACGGTCATCTTGAGTTTAAGTTTACAGTGTTACGGCATTACGGACGATGCAAGCCATGCATATGAAAAAGAAGTATGTAAGTGGTATAAAGTTTCGAGATGAATTTTCAAGCTTTATGTAAGTGGAGGGTTTTCTTGTGCTTTAATAATAAACTTGGTAATCAGTTTGCAGCGACACCCATATGCTGTCCGAGTCGAGGTTCGATACTCACTGGTAACTATGCTCACAACACTGGAATCCGCAATAATTCCGTCTCCGGAAACTGTAGTAGCAAAGCTTGGCAAGATGGTCCAGAGAAAAACACGATTGCTACAAATCTACACGAGCAAGGTTATACCACCTTCTTTGCGGGAAAATATCTTAATCAGGTAGGCACCATGTTAGAAATTGAGAAAGTTCGAATAAATGTTAGCATTTGTTGAATGTGCCAGAACTTTCTCTTAAAATGCACCTGTCTCGTGTCTTTCTTTATTGACAAGTCTAATAATTGTTGCTGAGTCAGTGATTGTGCTCTTTGTGGTAATATAAAGGAAAACCGGATGAATGTTTAGACTCGATCTCGTTTTAAATTACTGTCCAAAATATACGTTTTCTTGCCTCTAAAAGTTAGTAATCTTATATTTGAATAATTAACAGCAACCGAACACAGCTATTGCTTACGTCAGAAACTAATCACAGTTTGTGCAATGGCAGGCGTCTTCCCTTGCGCGCCAAACACGTTTGCATATATGATTCTGCTTAAACGTGTGATGTCACGAAAATGCGCTCTATGTCATATGACGTCAGAAACTAACACTGCAGTTAATGATCATGGTTATCACGGTACCGCCTTCTATTTGTCGGCAACGCGCATGTGACAAAAAGGCGCCGCTGCCAATCTTAGTAGATTCGCTGAGCCGAGCGTAGCTTTGAAAGTTTAAAGAAATTTGAGTATATTGATATAATATATTGATATATATATATATATTGATATAAGAAAGTCATTGATATAATATATTGATATAAGAAAGTCATTAATATAAAAAAGCTATTGTAGTTTTCAATATTTTAGAGCACTCTATTCTGAACTAATGTTTACACAATCATCCGGTTTTCCTTTAACGTTAACAGTTGACGGGATCGCAGGAGTTTTCAAAAAGACTCATGGCGTCTGTTATTTCTTTAACATCTTCATCATCTTTGATTCGTAAAGACGAAATATGGTAAAAATAGAGAAAAGATTAATGAAAGAACAATATGATTGATAAAATATTTAAAGAAGTCTTTGCATTTACATGTGATAACCTTTAAAGGAAAACCGGACGACTGTTTAGACTCAATCTCATTTTAATTTACTGTCCAAAATATACATTTTCTTGCCTATAAAAGTTAACAATTGTTCCTTATATTTGAATAATTAGCTTAGATAGTTAATTAATGGCAACAGCTTTTGCTTATGTCACAAACTAACCACAGTTTGTGCAGTGGCGGGCATCTTTCTTTGCGCACTAAGCACATCAAGCATAGGTGTTGCAGTACTGTTTGATGTCACGAAAAATAGGCTTTACATCATATGACGTCAGAAACTAACACTGCAGTTCATGACCATGGTTATTATGGTACCGCCTTCTATTTGTCGTGACAAAAAGGCACTGCTGCCGATCCTAGTAGATTCACTGAGCCGCACGTAGCTTTGAAAGTTTAATGAAATTTGAGTATCCGAGGTAATTATTATTTAATCTGAGCTTTGATTTAAAGTAAGCTGTTGTAGTTTTCAATTATTTTAGAGCATTCTTTATTTTGAACTCGTGTTTACACAATCATCTGGTTTTCTTTTAAGTCTGGTTAGCCTATCATATCTTGCCATGCCATAATCACAGATAGTTTTGTCGCTTGTTTATTTTAGCATTTTTCTTGCAAACTGCACTGAAGGTGTACCATTATGTTTTGTAGTACGGAAAAAAGGCAACAGGTGGCACTGCCCACGTTCCTCCGGGATGGGATTACTGGAATGGTTTGGTATGTCAAAAATATTTGAAAGAACGGTTTGTGTTTGGGAGAGCACCTAGATTTTTTTGTAGAATTTTACAAAGACTGTTGCTAATGATGGGCGATTTTGAAATTTTGTAATTCGATTGCAATCTTGCTGTTGTAATTTGATATCACAATTAATCTTCTGTGGTAATTTTAGTTTTTTAGGCATATTTTGCAAACATTGCAGCACTGAAATATAGCCCATAAACTTCTTCATGGTTTCGTCACTGTCTGCCATTTTCGCAAACTATTTTTACAGACACGTACATTCATTAACTACTCCAGGGGTGTGCAAATTATCTGACTAGCCGGGCCACATTAAACTTTCCCGCAATTTCTGCGGGCCACATGCAGTTTGGTCAAGGAGCCAAGTACAGTAGGACCTAATAATGATTTTTTTGCATCTGACCCGCGTACATCATTACTACTACACTCAAGAAACTATTTTAGAAGTTATTAAAATTTATATTACAAACCATATATTTCTATTTTCAGGACAGATAGTGGTACATTCATTACAATGCATATTAGTAATGTGTATCACATAGTCTGTGTAGTACAGTGTTATTAAGCTACAACCGTCTTGTAAGGGTTAATGGCATACGATCTAGTAGAAAAAACTACCCGCACTATCTTTGGGATCCTAGCACGGACTTCAGCTGAATACACTCAATTAATCGCCCGGGCCGCACTTTCATTAGGTTGACAAATCTCTTCGCGGGCCGCACAAATTCTCTCGGTGGGCCACAGGTGGCCCGCGGGCCGCAATTTGCACACCTCTGAACTACTCTCTGACTATGTCAACTATACGACACTACTCTATCACACACGTCACGTGAAAGCGAATTAGAAGCCGCAGTTTGCTATTGTGTGCATAGTATAAGCTGAGAAAAACGAAGAAAAAATGCAAGAATTCAGTTTATTCGTGCTAAAACACTGCCTTTCACTCAGTGTGTAACACGTATATTTTGCCTTCAAGTAAATTTGCTTAACTGAATTACTGTTCAATAGCCGATCACATTGATTTATACGTGGTTGTAATCTCGATTAATTCGATTAATCTATTTGAAATGGATACGAAACACCAGTTTAACGTGTTGACCAAAAGTTTCCTTATTCTGAAAGACAATTATTAACATTTAGTTTAACTTGCATTGAATGGAAAATTAGTTGTATGATTAAATGTATTTGTGACAAACCATCTATTATTTACGATATTTTTGTTTACTTGTTTGTCACCTTTTCATTTCACAGTCAAGTTCTTTATAGTGATGGTTGTAGCACTTGCTAGTGTAATTTAATTACATTATAGTAGTCACTATAGTAATACTGTATTGTTAGCGTAATTAGTGTAGTAGTGTAGGAGTCCTACTAACACCCCCTCGTCATGTGGTTGTGTTCTGCAATACCTGCAATACTCGCGGCTTATTTCAAAGGTGTGAAACCCGTACAGGTATGAAGTGTACATGATACATACGTTACAGCTATAGTCTGAGACGTGCAACCAGGCAGTCAGTCGGCCGTTGTTGAAAGGCCTAGGTCACGTAAAATGACCATCGTCTGATGTTCACATGTCTGTGAAAAGACAGTCAAAAATGTCGATTAGCATCGTCGATGTTATAGTGCAGTAGACGTATTTCTTTTGTCAACAGTCATTGCTTACAGTGCTGACGGGTCTATGTTGAGTACGTTGTTTTGGTTTGATGAGGTGGCTACCATTACCGTCATTATCCGAGGAGTCGTGAAAACCTGCGCTAAAGTTCATGGTGGACAGTCCATTGTTGGTGGAGCAAACCATAGTGGTAAATCCATGGATGTTACCCCACAGGTTAGCAGCTGCCGTTTCACACAATGTTCATGGAGTGTCTGGTAAGACAAGACTTTTGTACTTTTGCTCAACGTTTGCTAGCTAGCATAATTCCGTTTCTATATGGTCATCGTTGGATTGCCGTCATCGAGAGTGCGTCATCATTTGCACGTGCTACCCCCACTAACACCTCCCTTCTCTATTATTAGACTAGAGAATATATTTGCTGTACTGTGATTAATTGTTATTGTTAACTATTTCTTTTCTCCGGGTTAAAGTAGTAATCAATTAAATTTTGTTATATACAGCTTAATAGTTGGTTTGGTATTCTATCTACCATCGAATATTACTAGCTCATTAAGACTCCTAGGCTCGGGTTCCGCGTGCCCCCGTATGAAACAACAATGCCTTAGCCCGACTCCAGGATTCTAATAGTAAATTATCTAACACTATAGAACCCCAGAACCACGTGTTACACCTCGTTTATAGGGCGGTCGTGCCTGCTTTTCAAGACATTGAGACTCAGAGTACGTAACCTATAGACATGGCGTCACAGTATTGCTATAACTAAGTACTGGTATAAAAATTATGTAGACTATATTGAAATTATTTAATAATAACTTACGCTGTTAGAGCCTTTAACAGTTACAAAGACAGGAATGAGAACTCCAAGTAGCCTTAAGAACAACAATGTCACAACAATAAATTCGTAATAAAATTCACAGTCATAATGCTCATCACAGTCAGAAAAAAAGAGCAATGGCCGAGAGAACCAAAAGACGGGTAAAATGTCATACAACTACTACAGCTATAGCTCACGAAAGGCCAAAATGCCAATGTATTCAAGGGTATTAGGTGCTTCAATTTTAAAAGAGTGACTACTGTAAAAGGTAAAAAGCCTACTAAATAAACAAACAGGTGGCAGCACCATGGCAGTAATTGAGAACTAAATTAAAACCAAAAAAGGGCCTATGCACCCACTACACTATTAATCGTCCATCACTAAGTATTTCTATGATAGTTAGTAGAATAACAAGCTTGAACTTTGTGTCAGATATATCCCCCACCCCCATGCAAAAGAGTGTTAGTACAAAACTAAATATTTGTATTTCGAACTTGTGCAACATTTGGCTACAATGTATCCTACTTAGTCAACAAGGACAGTAACAGAAGGTAAAATATTAATCGTAAAAGAAGTCAAAAGTGTACCTGTTATGACTATGGTGATAAATAGAAATTCTGTGCTTGCATATAAAAATCATTCATAAGTCGGCAATTAAGCATTTCTAGTTATTCTACCTATCCTGAATCTCCATTTCATGAGGATCATTTTGATACCAAGTTCATCGCTCTATGTTATTTCTAAGCTGAGATAATCCACGTTGAAGTTAGAAATGGTTCCACCTCTATAGAAATAACATAGAGAGATGAACTTGGCATCAAAATGATCCTCATGAAATGGAGATTCAGGGTATGTGAATAAGTAGAAAATGTTCATTGCCGACTTATGGACGATTTCGCTATACATGTAACTGTTTAACTGGTACTTGGTATTTCTAGGTTGGTAACTCAGTCTATTATAACTATACTCTCTCTGTGAATGGCAAAGTTGAGGTCCATGGTGATAACTATACGGAGGATTATCTTACAGATGTTATTGTAAGTATTAAAAATGTTGCAATACAGTGCACTGCTACATATCGTACGGTAAACAAAATTGCCCTGAAATTTTGATTTGATTCGATTTAATATTTTATTTCTAACTTTACAAAGTTCATATACACATCACAAATTAATACAAATAATACAATAAATCATGACACACAACAATAGCCCAAATAACAACAACAACAACTACTACTACTACTACTACTACTACTACTACTAATGTAATTAAATTACACTAGCAAGTGCTACAACCATCACTATAAAGAACTTGACTGTGAAATGAAAAGGTGACAAACAAGTAAACAAAAATATCGTAAATAATAGATGGTTTGTCACAAATACATTTAATCATACAACTAATTTTCCATTCAATGCAAGTTAAACTAAATGTTAATAATTGTCTTTCAGAATAAGGAAACTTTTGGTCAACACGTTAAACTGGTGTTTTGTATCCATTTCAAATAGATTAATCGAATTAATCGAGATTACAACCACGTATAAATCAATGTGATCGGCTATTGAACAGTAATTCAGTTAAGCAAATTTACTTGAAGGCAAAATATACGTGTTACACACTGAGTGAAAGGCAGTGTTTTAGCACGAATAAACTGAATTCTTGCATTTTTTCTTCGTTTTTCTCAGCTTATACTATGCACACAATAGCAAACTGCGGCTTCTAATTCGCTTTCACGTGACGTGTGTGATAGAGTAGTGTCGTATAGTTGACATAGTCAGAGAGTAGTTCAGAGGTGTGCAAATTGCGGCCCGCGGGCCACCTGTGGCCCACCGAGAGAATTTGTGCGGCCCGCGAAGAGATTTGTCAACCTAATGAAAGTGCGGCCCGGGCGATTAATTGAGTGTATTCAGCTGAAGTCCGTGCTAGGATCCCAAAGATAGTGCGGGTAGTTTTTTCTACTAGATCGTATGCCATTAACCCTTACAAGACGGTTGTAGCTTAATAACACTGTACTACACAGACTATGTGATACACATTACTAATATGCATTGTAATGAATGTACCACTATCTGTCCTGAAAATAGAAATATATGGTTTGTAATATAAATTTTAATAACTTCTAAAATAGTTTCTTGAGTGTAGTAGTAATGATGTACGCGGGTCAGATGCAAAAAAATCATTATTAGGTCCTACTGTACTTGGCTCCTTGACCAAACTGCATGTGGCCCGCAGAAATTGCGGGAAAGTTTAATGTGGCCCGGCTAGTCAGATAATTTGCACACCCCTGGAGTAGTTAATGAATGTACGTGTCTGTAAAAATAGTTTGCGAAAATGGCAGACAGTGACGAAACCATGAAGAAGTTTATGGGCTATATTTCAGTGCTGCAATGTTTGAAAAATATGCCTAAAAAAACTAAAATTACCACAGAAGATTAATTGTGATATCAAATTACAACAGCAAGATTGCAATCGAATTACAAAATTTCAAAATCGCCCATCATTAGCAACAGTCTTTGTAAAATTCTACAAAAAAATCTAGGTGCTCTCCCAAACACAAACCGTTCTTTCAAATATTTTTGACATACCAAACCATTCCAGTAATCCCATCCCGGAGGAACGTGGGCAGTGCCACCTGTTGCCTTTTTTCCGTACTACAAAACATAATGGTACACCTTCAGTGCAGTTTGCAAGAAAAATGCTAAAATAAACAAGCGACAAAACTATCTGTGATTATGGCATGGCAAGATATGATAGGCTAACCAGACTTAAAAGAAAACCAGATGATTGTGTAAACACGAGTTCAAAATAAAGAATGCTCTAAAATAATTGAAAACTACAACAGCTTACTTTAAATCAAAGCTCAGATTAAATAATAATTACCTCGGATACTCAAATTTCATTAAACTTTCAAAGCTACGTGCGGCTCAGTGAATCTACTAGGATCGGCAGCAGTGCCTTTTTGTCACGACAAATAGAAGGCGGTACCATAATAACCATGGTCATGAACTGCAGTGTTAGTTTCTGACGTCATATGATGTAGAGCCCATTTTTCGTGACATCAAACAGTACTGCAACACCTATGCTTGATGTGCTTCGTGCGCAAAGAAAGATGCCCGCCACTGCACAAACTGTGGTTAGTTTGTGACATAAGCAAAAGCTGTTGCCATTAATTAACTATCTAAGCTAATTATTCAAATATAAGGAACAATTGTTAACTTTTATAGGCAAGAAAATGTATATTTTGGACAGTAAATTAAAATGAGATTGAGTCTAAACAGTCGTCCGGTTTTCCTTTAAAGGTTATCACATGTAAATGCAAAGACTTCTTTAAATATTTTATCAATCATATTGTTCTTTCATTAATCTTTTCTCTATTTTTACCATATTTCGTCTTTACGAATCAAAGATGATGAAGATGTTAAAGAAATAACAGACGCCATGAGTCTTTTTGAAAACTCCTGCGATCCCGTCAACTGTTAACGTTAAAGGAAAACCGGATGATTGTGTAAACATTAGTTCAGAATAGAGTGCTCTAAAATATTGAAAACTACAATAGCTTTTTTATATTAATGACTTTCTTATATCAATATATTATATCAATGACTTTCTTATATCAATATATATATATATATCAATATATTATATCAATATACTCAAATTTCTTTAAACTTTCAAAGCTACGCTCGGCTCAGCGAATCTACTAAGATTGGCAGCGGCGCCTTTTTGTCACATGCGCGTTGCCGACAAATAGAAGGCGGTACCGTGATAACCATGATCATTAACTGCAGTGTTAGTTTCTGACGTCATATGACATAGAGCGCATTTTCGTGACATCACACGTTTAAGCAGAATCATATATGCAAACGTGTTTGGCGCGCAAGGGAAGACGCCTGCCATTGCACAAACTGTGATTAGTTTCTGACGTAAGCAATAGCTGTGTTCGGTTGCTGTTAATTATTCAAATATAAGATTACTAACTTTTAGAGGCAAGAAAACGTATATTTTGGACAGTAATTTAAAACGAGATCGAGTCTAAACATTCATCCGGTTTTCCTTTATATTACCACAAAGAGCACAATCACTGACTCAGCAACAATTATTAGACTTGTCAATAAAGAAAGACACGAGACAGGTGCATTTTAAGAGAAAGTTCTGGCACATTCAACAAATGCTAACATTTATTCGAACTTTCTCAATTTCTAACATGGTGCCTACCTGATTAAGATATTTTCCCGCAAAGAAGGTGGTATAACCTTGCTCGTGTAGATTTGTAGCAATCGTGTTTTTCTCTGGACCATCTTGCCAAGCTTTGCTACTACAGTTTCCGGAGACGGAATTATTGCGGATTCCAGTGTTGTGAGCATAGTTACCAGTGAGTATCGAACCTCGACTCGGACAGCATATGGGTGTCGCTGCAAACTGATTACCAAGTTTATTATTAAAGCACAAGAAAACCCTCCACTTACATAAAGCTTGAAAATTCATCTCGAAACTTTATACCACTTACATACTTCTTTTTCATATGCATGGCTTGCATCGTCCGTAATGCCGTAACACTGTAAACTTAAACTCAAGATGACCGTTAGGCGCAGCCATTTTAATGGTATGTCGTTTGAAACAAGTTTTTTATAAAATTATGTAAAGTTTGAAAAAATAATCAGAGCATTCGTAGCATACATGTTGCTAATTGGGTAAAATTTTAAATTACTGTATCTTGTCAATAAGATTAAAAATGCGTTTTTGGCTAGTGAGTGGCGCACCCTGGAGGGTGAGTCAGTGACATTTTACCAACTGGCACAAACATTTTAAATTATTAGTCTAGTTACATAAGTCTTTGCAGCAGGTAAGTGAAATGCTAAGTAATATAGATTTGTACCGAAAGCTCTGGGTCATAATTTAACATTGCCTTTTCTTCCCCTGATTTACGTGGCGTAGTGACGTGATGTAATGCGCCATCGGACAATTCCCTTCAATGCGAATACAATGTGTGTATAAAATTGCTGTAAAGTAGTATAATTTTTTACTGCAATTTTTCTGAAACCTACTTCAGGTGCCCCTTTTCTTGTCCTTTAATTACTTAAAGGGGAAGAAAAAGCTATTTTAAGCAATTTCTCAAAAAAAATTTCTATACAAAGTTCTACGCTTAGCTGCTTGAAAGATTTATGTAACTGCAAAAGAAAACTTTTAATAATTTAAAAAGTTTGTGCCAACTAGTAAAATGTCTCAGTTTCACCATTTCAGTGTACATCAGAAAGCATCAATGGCTTAATACTCCTATGCAAAAGTATATAAAAACTGTCTGCTATTGACTCAAATAACTCCACACAATTGATTCTATATTTTTATACATAGAGATATACACGTAGTTACACTGATGTACGTGATGTAAACAAAGTGACAGCCTGCCAACTAGCGGTCAGCTTGTGAAATAATGTACTGGGTCCGTAAAAATTTTCTCAACAAATTCACGCGATTTACAAAAATGTGTTCCAAAAACTCGGAATTTCGCGTATCCGCGGAAAATTCTCATCTCAGGGCTGAAGGCCTGTATATATGACAGGTTACTGATCAGTACCAAGAAAAAACATCCCTCACAAATTCCATAACCAGCAGCGAAAAGCTAAACTAATGTTTAGAAAAGCGGATATACTTTATATACTGTAAGTGATCACTTGTACCGACTTTGTGAGTTAAATTATGACCAACTTATTTTGGAACATACCATATTAGTAAATGTCATCCCTGCATCTCCGATTAGATGTTTGGTCTTTGGCATTGGATCCTGAAAGAAAAGCAAATATTTTTTCTTGTGCACTAACAACTAACGATAGTGTTACACATAATATGCTCCGCATTTTAGACATTTAGACATTTTAATTAGACATTTTATTAAGGAAACAAACAATGACACCAATAAACAGAAGAGCTTACAAAATGAATAACATACTAGCCTATCACACCTAAAGACTTTTCAATGGCCAATATTTTGCTGTCTTACCTTACTACCACTTTGTTTATACATTACTCAAATTACTCATCTTTGGTTATTACTAGCGTTGCTCCGGATATCCGATTCGTATCCGAAAATGGTGATTTTCACGAGATTGTGCAGTGTACTCTTATCTGATGTTACCCAGTTATTTATAAATATTTGATATTTGCAAATATTGGCTATCAGGTTTTCGTAATTGTTGTGTTTTGTTTCTCGCGGAAGGCTCGTAGAGAAAACCAGAAAACACTTCGCCAAATTAAACTAGTTTATTAAGCGAGAATTCTACAATACAAAAGTATGAAGGAACACGAAATGATTACAGTAAACGTGAAAATCTGGAAAACGCTTAAGTGTATCTGAAAATGTAGGTATACAGGAGAATGTGTAAGTGTGTGTCCGTGTGAATCAGCGTGTGTCTGTCTCAGCGGCCTGCTTCGCCATATATAGGGTGCCAGGGAACATTCTAGACGTTTCTTTCTAGAACATTCTACAAGGTAAGACGATTATTCTAATGGAACATTCTACAATGTTCTATTTAATTCTACTAGATGGCAGCGATCTCCACAACAATAATGTGCAATTAAAAGCGGTTTCGAATAATTTTACAGCCGAAAATAAATAAATAATAAAAAACTTAGAGATCGTTTTAGCCTACGTTTGTGTTTTTGGGCATACGTTTTATAAGAAAATTTTACACACATCTTTTTTTGTTTGTGTGTTACAATATGGTGTACCTTCGGACAGGGACCTTTTAGATAATCTTGTTGTTGTTGGCATCCTTCTGTCTCGGAAGACAATGGAATGTGCGCCAAGAGAGTCCGATCCTTGAACGTCTCCAGGACGCACGCCTGGGCAAGGTGTATGGAGATCCTGAGTTGCCCAGACCGCAGAAACCCCGACTCTTCCTCCCTGGTGTAGTCCAAAGGAAAGCGGAGCGATACGTTTGGCACCAGGTTGGCTGCAGGAGCTGCCGGAGTCAGTGAGCATGCTGCACTGGTCTGCTTTCGGGGTTCCACTCCTGATTTGGAAGGTTTACTCCTCTACACATGGCTGTTGGGTCACTTGACCTCCTCCGCCTTCTAGCCGTTGGCTGCTTGTACAGCTCCTTCGCCTAATGTAGAGATACAGTGTGGGCATCCCGCAAGCCTACAGCACCTGGTATTCCTAGGCGGAAAACCCATCCAAGCACTAACCAGGCTCTACGTTGCTTAACTTCGGTGATCAGACGAGAACTGGTGTTTTCAACGTGATTTGTCGCATTGACTTATGACTTATCGCTCCGCTTTCCTTTGGACTACACCAGCGAGGAAGACAGGGGGTTCCTGCTGTCTGGGCAACTCAGGATCTCCATACACCTTGCCCAGGCGTGCGTCCTGGAGACGCTCAAGGATCGCACTGCTCAGCCACAGTCGAAGCTGCAGCTCCATCAATGTGATCAATAACTAACTCTCTTGGCGCACACACCATTGTCTTCTGAGACAGAAGGATGCCATCTAACCAACAACTTAATTGATCATCTACAGTGCATCCATGTCCCAATGTTCATGAGCTGCTGTGAATGCTTACTGCGTGTGTTTTAGACAGCTCCAGTTAAGGTAAATGATGCTGAATGCATTATGCACAATATTACTGCATTTACAGCCACCTATCCACACTACAGGAAAAGAAGATTTTATTGATTCTGTCTCCTGATTTTACTGTTCAGTGCAGACCCAGCAACATGCATTCAGCAAGCTAGCAAATTTTGGCACCTGGCTCAAATAAGTTACCATGGTAATACTATCACGAAACTTATGCACAACATGAATCGCACCAAATACACCCATAAAGACACCAAGAAGTGCCTTACCAAATAGTCGTAAGCTTTTTACCAGAACCGTGAAAAAGTCGATGTTTTCGAGAGACATGATTTTTTAATTATTTGAAAAGTCCAGCACTATTAAGATGTTCAACTTGCAACAGCCTATGGAAGAAGACAACGACTGGCAACAGGTAGGTGTTGAGATATTGCCATCTTTGCAATACATTCTTATTTAAATTACATTTGCTGCTCTGACTTTGTTTAGTTGCTGCTTGGTTGTGCTTGTACTTTTGTTGTAGACCTACTGCCGATTCCATTTATTTTCAGTTAGGCCTAGTGCAGTTCCGATTGGGCCTACTATGGTTTAGGTCGGGAAATTTGAAAAAGTCGGATTTATAATCATTTTTTTATTCTGTACAACCTTAACTGTCTTTGTGGTGTCATGCAATTTTACCAAAATAACTAACTGATGCTGACAGTTTTTATTCTGGACAATCGTTAGTCTTTGGTGTGTCATGCATTTTTGTCAAAATAAAGTGATAATTATGTCAACTAGTGCGAGTAGGATTGTGCATAATTACTTACCATCCCACCTAGCGTCACATCTTGATCGTCGGTCACAATCAGTATGATGTTCGGTGGTTTGTTTGCAAAAATGTCGTCTTCGTAATAACTATTTGATGAACCCATTGAAGCTGTAATTATAATAAAACTATAAACAAAATGTTTAACAAAAATACTCCCCCCACTGGTCGCTGCCATTTTTATGTAGTGTATGACGATATTTAGCCACAAGTCGACGCATCGTTACTTACACACGACGCACTACTTTCAACTGTGCGTCGTAAGTAATGACATTAAATTTTCGTAAAGTTTAAAAAAATAATCAGAGAATTCATGGCACAATCTTCGCCAACTATGCAAATGTATAATTTTTCTATACTGTTATTAAGATCAGTAATGTGTTCTGGTAAATCAATTGTATATCCCTGGGATGGTAATACAGAGCCGTTTTGCCAGCAGTTCAAACATCTTAAATTATCGAGAATTTTCTCTTCCAATTACATAAGACTTTCAAAAAGGAAAAGCATAATGCTAAGTAATATTACTTTATAGTTTCTAAGCCACTGGTTTCTGGATTTTTTCCAGTTTTAGCTTATTTTCTGCTACGTTCATGTTGTACATACATACTAGCAAGCTTCTCTATATTGTCTGTCAAACTGCTTGGTGCTTTACTTTTTAATACTTTCTTTGCATCCCTATCAATCATTTGATGACAAATATAAAGTTCGTAGTGACAGCAACTGTTTATAAATTAATGCGCCTGTTGTTTCATTGGCAATTTTCCACAAATCAATAGTAACTTGCACTCGTTCTTTGTTTCAAATTCCACGCATAATTTCCTTTTGCCAAGATTCTATTTTTTGCCATTAATTTTCACTTAGTGTTCCCCATACTTCAATATTTGTTCATAAAATAGGAATAGTCATTGTTTCGCAAACTAATAATCCATTATTTTTCGACGTACTGATCTCCTACTGAGCTTCTATCACTCCGACTTATAATTCCCCTTTTCGCGTAACCAGTTTTCTCACTTCTTTTTCCATACTCATGTTCTAGTTCCTTTTTATGTGAGGTAATCACCTAATACATGTACTTATAGTGATCTACATTTTTAGTTGTTATTTTTTTACATGTAATTGTTTTACAATTCTGGACTTTTCTGCACTAAACTAAAAGTAATTCTTTCTTCTTGTACAGCTCTTTCATGATTGCTTTTGTTATTGTTTCCACTGTTCCCGTATTCAATATGATATTATCATCTACAATGATTCGACTACCGATGCTTACACCACTCTTAACTGTACTGCACCCCTTTCACTTATTATTGTTTGCTGTTTATTTTATCAGTTCAAGAGAGACACATTGGGCCTACACTGTAACCTTTTTACTGTTTCTGCAACCTTAAACTACCTTATCTAAAGAAATAAAGACCTATATGGTAACTATCTGTAAACAGTCCTCTCTCATATGCCTTTTGAAGCTGTCAACTGATGAAGCACTTATGGTTGATGATGAAAGATGATTCCATGATTGAACTACATGGCGCCCAAAGAAGTGTGATCTGACGTTGGTTCCTGCTGGTTGCATATAATACTAGCTTAGACTCATGGCCACGAAGTACTCTGTGAGGCCTGGAAAAAAGACTGTCTCAGTCAGAACAGTATTTCCGCTGCTAATTTTGAAGCAGTTCACAAGGTCTTAGGTCAGCAGTCTCATGCTTTTGCTCGAGAATAGAAATAAAGGTGGGATCCAGATCAATAAACTTTTACATTATTCCAACTGGTGAGGCAATTTTCACTGTAGCCTTTTTATAATTAAATTTAAATCATTTTCTTGTACTCTCATTTGCCATAAATCTATCAAACAATCTCGTAGCCATAGCTTATCAAAACTTTTCATTCCATTTGCAGATAAAAGTTTTGCTTGTTTTTATAATAATTGCAAATCTGTATAAAGTTTGTAATTATAATACTTGTACAAACAGATGTGTGAGCAATGGGCATAAGTAAGTAGAACTAATCGGCGTGTGTCTGGGTTTCCAAAATTTCAACTTTTTCAACTTTTAATTCTCAGAAAGGCTGGTCAGCCAGGTACATCAGCTGCTCGAGCTGCAGCAAGTAAAGCAAGTCCAGATTCCGGCGAAGCTTTCAAGGTGTTAGCAGCTAGTCTGTCACGTTTCTATCGTTTATTATTAAAATTTTTGTTTTCATGATACGCGTGGCTCGCCGTGAAGAAGCGTTGTAATTACTCGAGCATTCGTGGCTGCAGCTGTAGGCTAATCGTAAGCCGATACTATACACGTTAAAGACTGAATGAATGTCAGTGATTGTTGCTGGAATTTGTGGATCCCTTTTTGTTTTGCTTTCGGTTCGTGTTGTTAGTTGTTATCATTGATGTTGTGGTTTTACTAGAATATGTAGGACTGGAACTCAAGATAATTGACCTGTGTTTGCCTTGGCGGTTAGTGTATTAGTGTACACATCTGACTGCTATCCAAAATGCGGCTGAATCTTGATAAACTGTGTTTACCTACAGAAGGTGTTATAATGCATATAATGGGTGTTTTCTGGTTCTAGTGTCAGTTACAACCTCGAAAGCTCATTACATCTAAAACTACAGATATTAGGCATGTGGATTTCTATAATTAAAAAAAATCTCCCACCAAGATAGGTAAACAAAGCAGTAAACTGGACATCAAAAAAATTGACTAGCGTGCCAGTGATCAGTTTGATAATTATAAATATTAATTAAAATGGACAGTATAGCAAACTAGTAGTAGTACATCTTTCAGAATATGAAACTTTCATGCTTACCAACGTTTATGAGGTTTCCATTTGTCTTGCGTGACCCTGTTACACTGTTTTTATACTATTTAATTTTGTTGCTGTAAATCCACTATTTCCTAGATTGACTAAAACTGTGTTGTACGTTTAACTGAAGATTGGAAAGTATTGTGTCATAATTTCTAATAACTACTAGGCCTATGCTGTTATAGCTACATTTGAATAAAACATGCGGCAGGTTGTCAGTTATATCTGCAGGTCCTACACCATAGCCTACATGTTTTGTCTAACCTTGAGGTAGTTTTAGCTCTTCTTTACAAGTTACACGTAAAATATCATTTGGTGCAAAACATGTGCCGAATTTTTATCATGATATTATAAGATGAAAATGCTGGATGTGTGTAAGAATTACCACACACTGATGCTGCACTTGCATATATAAATACCAAAAGCTTCCTTAGATTTTTCTAAAGATACAGAAGATTTTGAACAACAAGTGAAAAAATAAATACCGGGAAGGTTTTTGTGTGTCACAATTAAATTTACAGCAATTAAATTTTCAATTCACCTAAATGAACGCACTCGTGCTTTTGCCAAATTTGCTGTAATCATTTATTTTTTTCGTGAGAAATAGTTTTTTATTTTTTTATTTATTATTATTATCACATTCAGTACACTATAGTGACATTAAACACACAGTGACATCAAAATTATTACATCATACTGTATTAAATTGTTATCTTTCATACACTATCGTTATCATAAAAGAATAATTGTACTGCAGTAGGGCTAGAGAAGCAAAGGCTTGTATAAGCCCACTGTCATGTAAACACGATAAAAAAAGAATGGATGAGTGAACAAAAAAAAGAACTGGGAGAAAGGTTAGACCACACAGGAAGGGTAGAAGGATGTGTTAGTGGAAATGGTAGGAAGAAAGATAATAGATTGTGCTATGTTGACATCAGCTCTAAAGATTTATCAATGATGCCTTGTTTTGCATAATCTGTACCAGGATTGTGGTATGATTGCTGCAGTAGGTGTGGGAAATTAGGAAGTGTTGTACTTGTTGAGAATCATTGCTCTGTATTTCTTTTTAAATTTTTGAATTATATGTCAAATCCTGTTTGGGCTTTCAAAAGCCAAATAGAAATTCAAAGCCTCGATTAAATTTTGCTCTTTATTACCCAAAACATGTCATTCCATCTAAACATAATAAGAAATTAGTGCCAACAAATAACAAATAAAAAATAACAATAGCCAAAAGTCAATTTTACATAATTAAGAGTTATACACTGCACTGTCGTATTAATTAATACCTAGCCATTATTTTAAACTAAATTTAAGTTTTTTAAAGTAATTAGAGGATATACATGTGTTATTAGCCCCAGATCATGAGCAATTGTAAACAGATAACGACAATATCATATAACTTATCATGACACGTCTTCACTTCACAGTAGGCCTCTGACGCAGATCAAAGTGATCACGTGATTAGGCCAAAAATCACTACAAGGTGGCCAAAGTCGACAACAAGCGAAGGCTGCTAAGTACGCTAATGCAAGATTTCCAGTACAAATGCATGTATGAGAACATTATCTGGTTATGTATTTGTGTTATATATGTGCTGTTTATGTATTATGTTGACTAACGTGTTAGGATGTAACTATAAGGTTTTGTGCGGTTTAATTTGAACTGTGTATATTGGGTGGAAAATATGCCTATTTTTATTTAAATGTTTGACAAAAAAAACATTTTATTCATAGTAGACTATTGTATTTCACTACCTGTTACACCGTCCATCGATATCCGTTGAAGACATCATGGCCACCGGGGAACAGACTGGCGTTGAACTGATTAGAAAAGATTTGTGTGATGAAGAGCTACACATTCCTCATGTATTCGTGATCATGGGCGCGTCGGTGAGTTTTCGTAGCTCTTAATTGCATTTCCAATACTCTGCACAGTTTTGCAAAATGAACTATGGTAGGCGCCGCTTAACAGACTGGCTTTGGGATGGAAGTATTTTGACCCAGTTAACCGAGTGAACCTATTAACCCGACAGAAGTAGCATTATTAGTATAGAAGTGTGAAACATCAGCTTTGTACAGGGATGAGAATTTTTTGCGGATATGCGGAATTCCGAGTTTTTGGAAGACCAGTAGTGCCATTTTTGTAAACCGCGCAAATTTGTTGAGAAAATTTTTACAGACCCAGTACATTATTTCACAAGCTGACCGCTAGTTGGCAGGCCGTCACTTAGTTTACATCACGTACATCAATGTAACCACGTGTATATCTCTGTGTATAAAAATATGGAATCACTTGTGTGGAGTTATTTGAGTCAATTGCAGACAGTTTTTATATACTTTTGCATAGGTGCAGCCAGTACTTAGGCATTTTTGACACAATTAGGTATCATGTATCCTTGATAGTTGGGTATTTTAAATTATGCATGAAACAAGGTAATTGATATTTTAAGTCCACTTAGAGGTTCTCTACGGTCACAAAATTGTAATTTGTTGCTGGCTCCCCTTGAACCCCCATGTTGAATACATGTACTTTAATTAGCGGGCAACAAAATAAGGTCAATCTTGATTAAACTAAAAATAGCATTTAGATTTCATGCCAAAGCTTACTTTGTTTTGAAGTCACTAGTCTAGCATTATATTATGTTACTAACTTATAAAGGCGTTTTGAGCAACTGATTAAATTATTTAACAGCAAAGAGTTTTGTGTTACCATTCCCTGTGTGTAGCAGTGACCAATTTCACTAACAATTGCTGTCAAAATCTTTCCAGCCGTCATTTTCAGGTTCTTCAGTGAATAAACAAGAGCCAATAGCTTCACTAATCTCTATACTGAACGTTGCTGCCTAGCTGTACCTAGTGAATCATGAGTCAGCAGTTTTTTTTCTTTACACAGCTAGCAAGCCTTGACCAGGGGGCAGACCTAGTTTTGATGCTATCAGTTTTCTCTAAATGAATTACAGCTGTAGTAATGCTGGGCTGTAGATCTAAATTTGCCATACTTGTTCATTCTTGTTGCTAATAATTACCCAGGGCAGAATTATCCAGGGTAGTATAGACTGCATCATAAAACCCCTCAAGCTTGCCCCCCCCCTCCGGGATTTGGTAATACTTTGTAAAAAATCTGTTTTTCACATCAACTGTGTTGAAATATGTGCTAATCTTGTTTGCAATGAATAGTAAAATAGTGGTATTTGGTAAAGAATGTTTTTATCGACAAACAAAAGATGGTTATTCTAGTTTATTTAAAGAATTTGCAATAATTTAATTTAAGCTGTGTAAATGTCGCTTAAAATACATCACGAGTAAAAAATATTTAAGATACGTGTGGGCGAGTTAGAGGGTGGTTCCTTCTGAGGCCCCCTCATGATCTTGTCTATGAACTACTATGAACTATGAATTTTATTTCACACATCAAAAATATAATATCAAACACATTAATAAACTTTAAGTAAAATAATTTGAGTAGTGCGAGGAGAGTGTACGACCATACGGTCATTAGGTCAGGGCAGGTTAACACACTCATCTTACTTAAATGAAAAAATGATTATAGTTATGCATGCTTCTGTAGATAACTTAATGTAAATAAGGATGAAGTAAATGATGTAATAATAGCAATGGTATAAGAGCAATAAACCTGAAAGTTGAGAAAGGAAAACATAATATGTAATTACGACTTTGAGTGACCCTTAAAGAGTGAATTTTTTTTAAATAGTTACGAATATGAATTACGTGATTATCTGTCAATGCACCACTTACTTGTATTACAATGTACCATATTGCTTACTTGTATATACAATGATATACATATACACATATATGTACCCAAATTTAAGTGGGGGAGAAGAGATTAAATTATACACTATACTTGTAGTAATAACTATAATTGTATAGAACATTTAAATATAATTGATGGTAGTAATGTAGCCATCATAACAAGTTTCCTGAATGGTCCTGAATAAGTTGCTTTACATAAAAACTGATAATGTTTAAATCTTTAGTGATTTGGCTTGGAAAACTATGGCTCATTCTTGCTAATACTGTAGCTACTTTATACATGTCTTCTGAAACTGTGACATTGTTCTAAAGTAAAATTCAAATTTCTTTGATAATGACATAGAAGTACAGTCCCTTTGTGCACGTTTCCTGCATGTTTTACCGGAAGGTCATTCTTTATCATTTCAGGGTGACTTGGCCAAGAAGAAAATTTATCCAACATTATGGTAAGTTACAGTTGCATGATCCCCGTAATAAGTGACCCTCGGTCAGTACTAGAAAGCTTAAACATGAGCTTACATTCTGCTCAGTTCTGTTTGCATGTATGACCATTAAGTGGTTGTAACCTGAAAAAATGGACAATTGGGATACTGGAGGTGGCTTAACCTTTAACCGACCACGGTGGGGTAAAAATACCTCGGGAGTGTTAGCTCTCATTTTTATTTTGATGCAGACTATGAGAAATTTGCAAACTAGTAGTGAACAAATATTTTTCAGTTTCTTATGCAACCATACCTTGGTTTTGTTGAAAAGTATTATTCACGCCTTTTCGCAAAGCACGGGTGCCAGATACGACCTGACACGGGGTAACTTACTACCCCATAGGTCTTTTATGTAGGCAAAATTTTGGAATTTACTTTGCAGTGTTTTTCTTTCTGTCAACACCATGTGTGTTTACTTTTACTGAGAAGTGCTGCAAACCTCCAATTCGGCTTGCAGTTCTGCAAACAGATTTTTCTAACGATCTGTTGAGAAAATTTCATACTAAAGTTTGTGGACATTCTTCGTTTAGTAATATAGTGGCAACTTTAACTGTACAGGTGATTAAGTTTGAAGCTGATGAAGATGAAATTTGAGAAGATCAGCAATTGAAGTGGATGCCTTAGAACTAAACAGTGAACATCATTAGGCTATTACAAAAATTTTTGCAAGCATAAATAATATAGCATAAACAATATACTGCAACAGTGAAAGCCTCTTTTTATCCTTGGTGCCCTCATATATCTATGCCAACTTGCCAGAGAACTTGGTTTTGTACAAATAGGAGCACCTCAATTCCTAATTGGTCATTCTATCCAGATACTAACACATATTAAGCAAAACTTTCATGTGGTAATTTTTTACCCCGCTTGGTCATTATCGTAATATAAAAACCCCCTGGCTGGCTAAGGGTTAAACTATTGGGGTTTGTGAGGGCGGGGAACTTTGAAGCCTGAAAGTGTTAAACGCAGTCTTGCACATTCTAACAATTATGATTTCATATTCTCCCTGCGATTTAGCTCAGAATCACTGTGAGAAGAAGTTAAGCAGAGAGAGTATTGACCAGCAGTTGGATAGGTGCTGGTTTGAAAATGTGCTAGGACAGATTTTCCATAGAAAGTTATATTACTTAGCATTATGCTTATCTGTTTAAAGGACTTATATAATTAGAAAGGAAAATACTTAAAATTCAAAACATTCTTGCCACCTGGTGGAACAGGATGCACTGCACTGCCGTTGTGTAGCCACATAAAAACACTCGCCATTGTGAATGTCAAAAATGCGGGTCTTTCATGCAGGAAGTGGGGTTCTGACCCTATGTTTGATGAATCATCTAACTTCTGCGAACAGCGCTAAATCTTGTTGTTCAGTTTAGGAACTAATTATCCCACAATTGTTTTTCATATTTAGCCAAAAGTTGTTTCCATTTTTCCACCATTCGGCTTGCCGGGGCCAAATGTCCCCATACAAGAACCTAGAATTTTGTTTACATGTATCAAAAAATTTGTTTTCTGTAATGGGTAGTGTATGTAACCTCGTATTGTGAGAAAAGCTGAAATAGAAATTGTGTGGATGTTTGCAGTGGTTGTGGTGATGATGATGATGATGATGATGATGATGATGGTGATGATGATGGTGGTGATGATGATGATGGTGGTGATGATGATTATGGTGATGATGATGATAATGATGAGTGGTGATGTTGATGAGTGATGATGATAATGGTAGTGGTGGTGGTGATGATGATGATGATGGTGGTGGTGGTGGTGATGATGATGATGATGATGATGATGATGATGGTGATGGTGGTGATGATGATGATGATGGTGGTGATGATGATAATGATGAGTGGTGATGTTGATGAGTGATGATGATGGTGATGATGATAATGGTGGTGGTGGTGGTGATGATGATGATGATGGTGGTGGTGGTGATGATGATGATGATGATGTTGATGAGTGATGATGATGATGATGATGAGTGATGATGGTGATGGTGAAGATGATGCATACATACATACATACATACATACATACATACATACATACATACATACATACATACATACATACATACATACATACATACATACATATATGTATATATTTAAATCATAAAAGTTTTTTGATAAACGCATCCAAAACACTGAGCTGTTTGTTACTTTTTCTGAAAAATGAAGTTGTTTTTACTGCACAGGTTGTTGTATAGCACTGGGTTGATTCCAAATGGTACATCTTTCATTGGCTATGCCAGGTCAAACTTAACTGTGAGTGACATTAGAAAAAAGGCTGAACCGTATATGAAGGTATAGTTTTGCATATCTGTTTTAGCTAAAGTCTTGATAATATTGATGGTTTTTATCACTGCTAATTCGCCAATAGTCAATTATATGTTTTGGACAAAAATGGAAATTAAAGCTTGTGTTTTTACATCTTAAGCTTGTGTTTTTTGCATCTTAGACTTGTGTTTTTTACATCTTAAGCTTGTGTTTTTTGCATCTTAGCCTTGTGTTTTTTACATCTTAAGCTGGTGTTTTTACATCTTAAGCTTGTGTTTTTTGCATCTTAAGCTGGTGTTTTTTGCATCTTAAGCTTGTGTTTTTACATCTTAAACTTGTGATTTTTGCATCTTAAGCTTGTGTTTTTACATCTTAAGCTTGTGCTTTTTGCCTCTTAAAGACAATGTTCAATGGAATTAGGATTCATTTTTCCAATGTGAAAAATTTTTGTAAAACAAAAAAATCTTTCTGATATTGATTCTTTTCTATAATTAAAAGTTCACCATCGATCTTAAATTTTTGTTCATGTTCAGGCTTACTGGAAATGCGCCCCGTCATTTTCTTTACTGTCATGTTATTAAACAGGTAAAAAGCGAAGACAAAGGCAAACTGGAGAAATTCTGGTCTGTCAACAGTTATTTAGCCGGAGCTTACGACCAGAAAGAGGCGTTCGCGAAGCTCAACGCAGCCATAGAGAGGCTTGAGGGAAAGGCTGCTGCCAATCGGCTGTTCTACCTAGCACTACCACCCAGCGTATTCATGGTGGTAACAACGAATATACAAGCCACCTGCATGGGGAAAAAGTAGGTTTATATAAGTTGACACAAAAAAATGTGCCAAAGTTTCGTACACGATATTGTACAAAGAAAATAACAGAATCGCTTGAATATTACCACACTAATTTTGCAGACATTTGTGCATAAAACACAAATGATTTTAGATCATTTGATTAGATCTTTCCAAAGATACAGAAGATTTAAAAGAACGAGTAAAAAAAATGAATGTCGGAAAAACTCAGCTTAACTGTGTCACTACTGTTCAAATTTACAGTGAGTGGTCAGTGTATGTCCACTATTTCAGCGTAAACTAGATGTAGGTGTTTCTTGCAACAGCTTATAGACTTTCTCACTTCCTTAAGAGGGTCTTTCATTCGGACTTGCAAGAGTTTTTGCCCTTGGTTCCTCTGCTTTAGATCGAACTGTTCTGTGCAGCCATTGTGTACTTTTTCTTTAACCCTTTCACTACGTTGTTACTTTTTGACTGGGCCACATTGATGTTTGCACATTTGACAATAACTTCTTGTGGTGTGTTACTGAAACAAAATCTTGTAAATAAACAAGTAGTTGTTCGTCATTGAGTACCAATATTAAATATTAGTTTTGTTTCTACACATGCAAACACACACGAGCACACATACGTGCACTCATGCACCTACACACGTGCACACCTTCATAAATAAGCGTGTACTTATATTTGGAAATCAGTTTTCACAAAGGACACAATACTAATCCATAATATGCAATCTTTTTACAAGAATGCAGAACAATCAACTAAACGCGCATTTCATCAACTATCAACAAGCAGTTTTGCGTGAGAACGTACTATACAGTACAGTATTGTGGAATGCACCTGGCTTCAGACACTGATTCGCTGGTTAGCATTACTTGTTGCCAAGCAACCCCAATCCCACGGCTGTTAGACTTCTCTACAATATTTTTGCGTGGCTGTAGCAGTGAAATAAACAGACCTGGGTGACTGCGCTTAGTGCTGAGCTTTGGCGGCAGTCCACCACCTTCTGTCCCGTTTATGAAAAACATGGGTGGTAGTGTGCCGCCTTCCGTAGTGAAAGGGTTAAGGAAATTCCAGATACCGTAGTCCAGAGAATTGAGTTACATTTTTTCTTGACGACAAATATTAGCAAGTGCTTTACTTTTGAGGCGAATACCACCATTATATAAACTGATTAATTTCTTTATTGTTTTGCCGCCATGTTGAATGTGTTTTACCTATCGTGTCGATTTTTCAAATGACAATTAGTTGGCATTATTCCAGCATTTTAAATCTTTAAAATCCAAAAGTTTTTTGGTCACAACTTAAAAATTGCTAAATCTATAAACTTGAAACTTTCTCCGCCATAAGCCAATGAACTGTGAAATCGTGCTGTGGAATTTTGAGCTTGTAGGGCTCTTGCTTCTAACGTTATTCTAGTCTAAGCTTTGGCACGTTTTTTATGCTCCACCCGATATAATAGAGCTATAGTAATTTTATTCTTGGAGGCAAGGAGTTGAAATACAATCGTTGTGTGCGATAACATTTCTCTGCGAATTCAGAATATCATTTTAGAAGATCATTGTTGGTAGTGAGGTGAGATAGTGTCCAGTCCTGCCACACTGCCAACATGCTATTGAGCATGTGCACTGTGCTGAACTTATAAAAAACACATTTAGCAAACTCTTCAATACTTTTCCATCTGTTCATACACATTTAGCAAGTTGTTCATTACTTTTCCACCTATTCATACACATTTAGCAAGTTCTTCAATACTTTTCCATCTGTTCATACACATTTAGCAAGTTCTTCAATACTTTTCCATCTGTTCATACACATTTAGCAAGTTCTTCAATACTTTTCCATCTGTTCATACACATTTAGCAAGTTCTTCAATACTTTTCCACCTGTTCATACACATTTAGCAAGTTCTTCAATACTTTTCCACCTGTTCATACACATTTAGCAAGTTCTTCAATACTTTTCCACCTGTTCATACACATTTAGCAAGTTCTTCAATACTTTTCCACCTGTTCATACACATTTAGCAAGTTCTTCAATACTTTTCCACCTGTTCATACACATTTAGCAAGTTCTTCAATACTTTTCCACCTGTTCATACACATTTAGCAAGTTCTTCATTACTTTTCCATCTGTTCATACACATTTAGCATGTTCTTCAATACTTTTCCACCTGTTCATACACATTTAGCAAGTTCTTCAATACTTTTCCACCTGTTCATACACATTTAGCAAGTTCTTCAATACTTTTCCATCTGTTCAAACACATTTAGCAAGTTCTTCAATACTTTTCCATCTGTTCATACACATTTAGCAAGTTCTTCAATACTTTTCCACCTGTTCATACACATTTAGCAAGTTCTTCAATACTTTTCCATCTGTTCAAACACATTTAGCAAGTTCTTCAATACTTTTCCATCTGTTCATACACATTTAGCAAGTTCTTCAATACTTTTCCATCTGTTCATACACATTAAGCAAGTTCTTCAATACTTTTCCACCTGTTCATACACATTTAGCAAGTTCTTAAATACTTTTCCATCTGTTCATACACATTTAGCAAGTTCTTAAATACTTTTCTACCTGTTCATACACATTTAGCAAGTTCTTCAATACTTTTCCACCTGTTCATACACATTTAGCAAGTTCTTCAATACTTTTCCACCTGTTCATACACATTTAGCAAGTTCTTCAATACTTTTCCACCTGTTCATACACATTTAGCAAGTTCTTCAATACTTTTCCACCTGTTCATACACATTTAGCAAGTTCTTCAATACTTTTCCACCTGTTCATACACATTTAGCAAGTTCTTCAATACTTTTCCATCTGTTCAAACACATTTAGCAAGTTCTTCAATGCTTTTTCCTCTTTTCTTACACATTTTCTGTTCATTCTTGTTTTTACGAAAAATTTACGAAAAATTCTTGTTCTTTTACTGAAGATTATTTATTTCCATTTCTGTTAGTTCGACATCGGACAGGTGAGTTTTACGGCAAGTTCGTGTTGCTTTCAAACTCCTTCTCACCGCAATGCAAAATGCACGGTAGAAAGAGTTGACACCCGCACAAAATAATAATAAGTTGAATGCAACATTGTTGTAGTTGTTGTTGTTGTACAATCTAACTGTTTTACGCTCTTAAATTCTGTGGTAGAGAAGAGAGAGAGCGGAAATCTTTGATGGCACCGCAGGCTAACGTGACGTAATTTGTTGTCTCTCAGTTTACTTTGTTTTGCTGTTAATTTGAAATGTCGTAATGATTCCTGTTTTTGCACATAGTAGCATATAGATTTCGGTCGCTTGGTTTGATTCTGTGGTTGTTCTCTTGCACATTTGTTATTCAAATTGCTATTCTGACTGGCCTGTATGACGAGACTATACCGTCATGCTTAATATGCTGATTAACTGACATGTATACAAGTAGTAATGATACCTGTGCATGTCAAGCACTCTTTTTGAATCAGACTTGTGAAGATAAACAGTGGTGCTGTCCTCTGTTGGCCAGAAAGCTAATGTTTTGGCCACAAAATGGCTATAGCCAAAAATGTGGGTTATCACAAAAACGTGGGTTAAAACTAGTGACTAGTTGAGCTTCTTGGTCTTTCACCATCCTATTTCCATTGTGATATTTAAATACATTTACTTGCCTCAGTTATATCATGAGTATGGAAATAAATGCACGTTTTGAATTGAATTGAAAAAAAATTGCAGAAAAGATTGCTGTTATTGCTGAATGTGTGCTGCAGTCTGCTGTGTTGTGAGTTTTGTTTTCGATCCTGTATTTTGCAATGTGCTTTGAATTACGCCACACAAAGTAAATCTACTTTTTAAATGATGCGATGAAGCTCGTGTTGATGAAAATGGCAGTACTCTTGATGGCGGTGGTGGACAGCAGCAGTGGTGATGGCAACAGTGGAAATCATGGAGGTGTAGTTTACACTTGCGAGTTTGCTGTCGAAGAGAAAACTTGCTACGGAAAATTCGCTGGTGTGAACGCAATATAAGACATCTTATAGTGTGTGTGATACGGTATATTTGGGTTTGCAAAAACTATAAATATTGCTATGAAGTGAATAAATGTACTTTTATAATCTAATCTTTTGTATACTAGAGGTCATTTTATCTGAAAGCTTATAATGTTGCAGAAATCTTTATTGTTGGTTGACCTTGAGCAGCATGAAAGATGGGAATTATAACTTTAATAACATTGCATTACAGAGGTTGGACACGAGTCATCGTCGAGAAGCCATTTGGAAAGGACCTTGAATCGTCCTCCAAACTGTCGAATCACCTCTCTGCTCTGTTCACGGAGGAACAGCTGTACAGGATTGACCACTACCTCGGGAAGGAGATGGTGCAGAATCTCATGATACTCAGGTGCGTTCGTTGCCATAGCAACGTTCTTAGATGCGGCGGGGTTTTGTGTCGCCAAAGCTATCAGGGAATACTTTGCACAAAATTGGTGCATTAGCATTGATTGATCATAATGGGAAAATAATGATTTTTGGAAATGCATCATTGCATGTGTAGCTTTAGCCTTTTTTCAGGGATGGGAATTTTCTGCGGATATACAGAATTCCGAGTTTTTGGAAGACCAGTAGTGCCATTTTTGTAAATCGCGTAAATTCGTTGAGAAAATTTCTGTGTTTCAGAGTTTTTTGCAATTTGTCATTCTCATCCCTGTTTTTTGGCAATGCAGCAGAAAAGTTGCATTTCGTACGAGACGTACGCTAATACCATTGATAGGTAGGAGGGTTTGTTTCTTATTGTTTTTAACCTGTGTAGAAAATTGCGTAGAGTTCTGCCATGTCAATTTGAAATGAGATACATGACATTGCAAGCTGGTAAGTCAGACCTGTTGGCATTTTCGTAACAGCTTGCGAGGTACGGCACTTGGCTGTCCAGGGGTTTCAGGTTCGAATCCCACTGGTGTCCACTCGCACACTCCGCTCTAACATTCTCTTCTTCTTCTTCAAATTCTCATTCCATCTATTGTAGACATTGACGTATCAACACTTATCAGAGTATTCCATCCACTCCTATCTGCGGCTAACAGCGTAAGCATAGCCTACAGCACCTGGTATTCTTAGGCGATCACACATCCAAGTACTAAGCAGGCTCTATTTTGCTTAACTTCACTGATCAGACAAGAACCAGTACAGCTTCACAAGAACTCGTAAGCAAATGGAATTTTTTTTTGCATTTTAAGGTTTGGCAATAGAATTTGGGGACCAGTCTGGAACAGAGACTCCATAGCTGCCATTACATTAAGTTTCAAAGAGCCATTTGGCACTCAGGGGCGTGGCGGCTATTTTGACGAATTCGGAATAATCAGGTATGAATTTTTTAGTCAGTGATTTATCATTTCTATTATGTAATAGTATTAGTTTTACGCTCTTATTATATTAATTTTGTTGCTAAAGCACTATTCCTTAAAAGAAGACAGGATGATTTTTCATACACTACCCCGTTTTTCAAGTCCGATAAAAAGTATGCATTTTAACACGATTAATACTGAAAAAGTGTTTCTGATAATTAAATAATAGATTAAAAACTTAATTAACGGCGGGTGAGTCCAACTATTGATGACATCAAAAACAAAAATAATTTTCAACTGCAAAAATATTCCACGAGCGTATTGCACGTGTTTGCGAAAGCGAAAATTGAAGTACAGTGCTACTGTAAGATATTCGTAGTGTTGTACTAAAACTAGGCAAGTTTGAAGATAAAAATTCAAATTTTAAATTTTCTGCTGCGTTCATGCATGAGCTGTCAAACATGTGTAGTTCGTCACAAACTAACACACCTGAACTGAGAGGTACAGCACATGTTTTTTGTGCAATACGTTTCTGAAATGCAGGCGCTAGAGCCCGTCTAACTAGCAAATAGTGAAATACCTGTAACAGCGAAGAACTAGTGGTGCGAACGTGAAAGTTTGTTTGTGTGGTAAATGACGTAAGTCATTTTTGAAAAAAAATAGTATGTTTCCTTTCAATATTTTAAAACGTAAACGTGAAAGCACTTAATTTCTAACAATACTTACAGTATATTGATAAAATTTTGCTGATTTTCAGTGTTTTGCTTGCTTGAAATTGAAAAATCCCTAATAGGATTTTCCTTTACATTTCTGCTCAGGGACGTAATGCAGAATCATGTGCTCCAGATGCTGACCTTGGTTGCCATGGAGAAGCCAGCATCCACATCGGCAGATGACATTCGAAATGAAAAGGTGCCAATCCTCAAGTTTGTTGTGCTTCGTCACACGTGTGTGTATCTGTTGTAGCGTAAAATGGGCCTTGAATGGCATGATTTCTCTTCACTATGAGTGCACAGTAATGCTTCAATATTCACTCCTTCGGGACCATAAGTTTGCTTCATTTTGCACGGGGTTCGTGAAAAACTGCTCTTACCAAGCAGCAACTATACTTGATTATTTTTGTAGGTTTCTACTCCTCACACAATGGATTTTCGTGCAAAATTATGTATGAAATGCATTTCCTTATCTTAGACATATTAAAAATCAATATGTGATGGAAAGCTTTCAGTAACCGCAGTGTTTGCACTTTAACAATGTACAGTATCACTAACAGTGAAATCAGCTAATGTAGAAAATTTCAGCCATCCAGACACAACACTCTGATATGCATTGGCCTCAAGTCTACTCTATTTTTAAGGAGAAATTCCTGTTAAAAGATGAAATGACCTTAATTTCTCCCTGGCCGATCAGTTGATTTTTCTTGGAACTCTGCACAGCAGATGATTCTCTTGAACTGCAGCAAGCAGCTGATCAACAAATTAGTATGTACTATGCAAGCGTACACCAGACTAAGCTACTCGATAGGCTAAGTTGGAGTGCCTGAAAAGGGCATGTATGTCTTCATTTTATCCAATTAAATCACTTGTAAATGTTTAAACAAACAAGGTGATTGGATAGTCGAGATTCTCCTGAATAGAATAATACCTAATTTGTAATAATTTAGTTATGTCTGTGCCCATACGGTAACAAAAAAGTCGCGGGTCTTATAAGACTTATTTTGAATGGCCTAAAGTAGTATGAATTAGTGTCTGATTTATAACTTCAACAGTATTTCAATGGAAACTAATCCAGAAATTCACAGTATTGTTCTTTTGCGCAGGTAAAGGTTTTGAAGAGCATGCCTGCTTTACAGTTAAGCAACACTGTGCTCGGTCAGTATGTTGGTAATCCTAACGGGCAAGGTGACGAGAAGGAGGGCTACCTAGATGACCCCACCGTACCCAAAGGTAGATCAATAATGTGTGACCTGTGACCACATTTGTTTTTCTGTTATCAAGCCCAGATCTTTGTCTGAAAGAGCCATCTACAGGATTTAAACATAAGCTGAATGTGTTCTTGCGTAGTCCTTAGCAACCAAACTTTTGTACAGCTGCTAAGTGTTTTTGGAGAAGCCTGATACAAAACAATGATAATGAGCAGTTTTCTCAAGATTATGTTTTTCACTGCAGAGACTACACCTCAACTTCAATGTGGATTATTTCAGCTTAGAAATAAGCTAAAGCGATGAGCTTGGTATCAAAATGATTCTCATGAAATGGCGATTCAGCACATGTGAATAACTAGAAAAGTTTAACTGCCAAATTATTCACATTTTTGCCATGCCAGCATACATATCTATTATTGTTATTATTGGGAATTTTAAGGATATGGTAAATGAGTTGTGTGTGTGGACTTTAGTACTGCATTTTTGTATTCGTCGTGCTTAACAACTTACTGTTTATAATTGTGATATGACTGTCAGAAATTCTGAACAGTTTGATATAAAAGGTTCTTAGTGGTACATTTCTATGTCTTTAGCAATGTATTTGTTGGTTTAGGTGGAATAGAGAACAATAAGAACTTTTCACAGTTTCGTTGTGCGCACATGAAATTGCTGTAGGTGAAAGGTTAAGCATTCCACAGCAACACGTCTTTACTAAACCATCATGTAATGTGCGTGTGAAACAAATCCGGCTGCCGTGTCAGTTTAGTAACTTCAGTTGTTTTACGTAAACTTGACTTAATTTTGCATTAGTCTGTGCGTAGAATGATTTACTAGCAGGATCTTGCTTGGTAACAAGAAAAAATGAACTAGGTAAAGCTCTAGCTAGCTGTTAAAATATGTTAAAACTGTTATTGTTATAGTAGCATGGGCTGCGAGGCATGTCAAGTGTGCACACAAGTAAGTTGTCTGGTGCACTTAACCTTTGACCTTTTCACGATTGTCATCAATCGCTGGAACAGTGAAAAGGCTTATTAATGTCTGACAACTAAACTGACTGGTTAAGGCACACCTCACAATTTGTGAATGCTACAATTAAAATGTCAAACATAGCCAAAAGGTCAATTCTTTTTTGGTAAATGTTGCTTTGATTTCACTATTCACTGGCGTTTTTGCTTTCGTAATTAAAAAAGCGCCCTCTTCTTTCAGGCTCCGTCACACCCACGTATGCTACTGTTGTCGGGTACATCAATAACGAGAGATGGGAGGGAGTGCCGTTCATTATGCGCTGTGGGAAAGGTAATCATGCTGTATTCAGCAGATTCAGTAGCATGAAACTGTAATTAGCAGGGATGAGAATTTTCCACTGATATGCGGAATTCCAAGTTTTTGGAAGACCAGTAGTGCCATTATTGTTATTTGAGTCAATTGCAGACAGCTTTGATATACTTTTGCATAAGAGCGGCCAGTACTTAGGTGTTTTTGAGACAATTAGGTATCATGTATCCTTGATAGTTGGATATTTTGAATTATGCATGAAACAAGGTAATTGATATTTTAAGTCCACTTAGAGGTTCTCTATGGCGTACGCGGCCCTCAAACCCCCCGGCCTGTTTCAGAGTTTTTTGCAATTTGTCATTCTCATCCCTGAATTACTGGTCACCTTGATTTGACGTCACTTGTTTATAATTGGACAGCAGTTCATGTTTGTGGCAACAGATGTTTGTTTTAAAAAAAGTAAGAAAGTGCATTTCTGTATTGATTAACAAATATTACAACAGACATTGGGATGAGGTTTTTCTTCCCTCTTTGTCCTCCTGTGTGGCAAAAGTAATCACGCTGTATTAAGCAGATTCAGTAGCATGAAACTGTGACCACTGGTCACCTTCAATTGTCGTCATTGGTTTGTGGATGGACAGCAAGTATTTTAATGATGCAGTGTGGAAATGAGTAAACTCTTGAACTTTTGTGATAATAGAAATGTTTGTTTTAAAAAGTAGTTGCCTCAGTAAGAAAGTGCATTTCTGTATTGATTAACGAAGATTAATCAATGGTCTAATGACCCAGGAACTAATGATCTGTTGAAGTTGTTATTTTTCGGAAAAGATGAATTTAACTATGTTGCTAACTGTAAAGTATTCCAATGCATACATGACTTTATGTTACGTTCTATCTAATATGAAACGCATCAGTCTTAAATATTCGTACATTAATACTTTCTAACCGTCATTTTCTACTTATGTCTAATGTAATCTTGTAGTAAAATTTGTCAGCTTGTGTAGTTATAGTCTGTTCTTACTGTAAATGTTACTAATGTCTAATGTAATCTTGTAGTAAAACTTGTCAGCTTGTGTAGTTATAGTCTATTCTTACTGTAAATGTTACTAATGTCTAATGTAATCTTGTAGTAAAACTTGTCAGCTTGTGTAGTTATAGTCTAGTCTTACTGTAAATGTTCTTGTAAATAGTGTATAAAGTCTGTTGTGGTGAGTACCCTAAATCATGTTGTTCAAACTGTCTGATCCAATCCTATAATAAATTATGTTTAAACTAACGAAGATTATAGCACACGTTGGGATGACTCTTTTCCTCCGTGTTTCTCCTCTTGTCCTCTTTCTGCCCTATTTTTGAAAATGGGCATGAGAAACCTAATTATTTAATCAGAGCTGCTCTTTTGTTTTTGTTGAAGAGAAATGAATCTTTTTTAATGAGAAATAAGTCATGAGTCATGAAAAAATAGCCCTCCCCAAACTAACGTTTAAACCTTCATCCTGGTAGAGGCATTTGTAAAAGGCACACATCGTCGTATAATCCGGTTTCTCTTCCTTTGAAAAACTTATAAGTTTGCCTCTAAGACCCCCTCAAGTACCTCTAGGAAGTGGAAAACCCCCTCAAAAATGGCCATTTTACTCATTGCTTGTACACCGTGTACAAAAGTCATCTTACTGGAACTTGTTGAGGTATTTGGAGGCAAATTTTTATCTATTTAGAAACGGGAAAATACTGAGCTACTCGGTCATGTGGGTGTCTTTTACAAGTGCTTCGACGAACACCATCTCACATCGGACAGTTACTTTACCTAGGAACGTTAGATTCCAAAAAGCCCCAATGACAAATTGATTGGTGGAAAATAGCATTTGAGCTTTTCGTGTTTCAGGGATGAGAATTTTCTGCGGATACGCGAAATTCCGAGTTTTTGGAAGACCAGTAGTGCCTTTTTTGTAAATCGCGTAAATTCGTTGAGAAAATTTTTACTGACCCAGTACATTATTTCACAATCTGACCGCTAGGTGGCAGGCCGTCACTTTGTTTACATCACGTACATCAGTGTAACCACGTGTATATCTCTATGTATAAAAATATAGAATTAATTGTGCGGAGTTATTTGAGTCAATTGCAGACAGTTTTTATATACTTTTGCATAGGAGCGGCCAGTACTTAGGCATTTTTGAGACAATTAGGTATCATGTATCCTTGATAGTTGGGTATTTTAAATTATGCATGAAACAAGGTAACTGATATTTTAAGTCCATTTAGAGGTTCTCTATGGTCACAAAATTGCAATTTGTTGCTGCCTACGGCCTGTTTCAGACTTTTTTGCAATTTGTAATTTTTATCCCTGGTGTTTTTCGCAGCACTTAACGAGCGAAAAGCGGAGATTCGCATCCAGTTCAAAGACGTACCGGGCGACATATTTCAGCAGACAACGAAGCGTAACGAACTGGTCGTACGTGTGCAGCCCAACGAGGCCGTTTACTGCAAGATGATGACGAAGACACCCGGCATGTCGTTTGGCGCTGAGGAAACGGAACTGGATCTGACATACGGCAGCCGTTACAAGGTGTGACCTCTGGCCTTGGCAGAGTCAAATGAAATCTTTTAGCATTCTAGTTACGAATATTTTTTGTTTGCTTTGCATTTTTACAGTCAGACCCAGTTTAATTAATTAATTAACTAACAAAGGCCTCGCAAAAAATTTTGCGTATAAATACACGTGTAATCAAAAATACGCAAACATCCTACCTAGTGTTTGTTTACTTACCTAACGCAAAGCCAGCAGCAGCTTTTACTGAATTAAAGTTATAGACAGAGTATAATGGATGACGTCAGAACAATGGCTTTGCTTCTTCTTCTTCTGAATTTCGTCATATGATTAAACGCAATTGAAGGTATGGAAATTTCGCCTTCTCACCTGTTCGTGATTCTTGCAGGGTGTGGTCATGCCCGACGCGTACGAGAGGTTGATTCTTGATGTGTTTTGCGGAACTCAAATGCACTTTGTGCGGACGGACGAGCTCGCCGAAGCCTGGAGAATATTCACACCTCTTCTGCATCGCATCGAGAGGGAAAAAGTGAAGCCAGTTCCCTACGTGTACGGAAGGTAGGTTGCATTATAACGTACAGATTTTATACGTGAAGAACAAAATGATTTGGCGCGGCCAATCAGCAAGAATTATCTTTTTCCGTTTAATTCCTTTAGAGTCGTCAGATTTTGTGCTGTGAAATTTATGCATTTTTTCTTGCTTAATAATGCCCTTTAATGAGGATTTGTTTTAATGATTCCTAATTAGAGGATCTCGAAGAATTCAGCATATGAAGAGCACCCGTATTGCCGTTTGCCAGGAGGCAATTTCTAACACATTTAACAATAAGAACTCCATGCAGTGTCAAGTAGACGTTTAACATTTAGAACGGTATATTATTTGCAGTTATACTTTTGTGATTAAAGGAACAGTTCTTAAATTAGTATAATTCGAAACATTTATAGTTGTACTTACGCTCTATGCGGTATGGCAGTATTATATGTAATTATTTTGTTGTTGTTATTTCAGCCTGATCATTGCTGAAATATCATAAATAAACCGCTTTGATTGATTCAGCAAAAACTTCCATAGTTATTTATGATCAGGCGTTCTAAATGTTAAACATCTGCTTGACACTGCATGGAGATCTTGCCCTTTGCTGCCTTTTTTGTTTTTTTGTTGTGCTGTAAAGAAATTTCAATGAATTATTGTTGAATGTCGCGTAGGGAAAAACTCAAAAGCTTGCAGCTATGTAGCGAAACCTAAACTCAAGACTCCATGATTACTTGTTTGATAATTGAATGTTTATTGTTTAATGAGCTGAAATAAGATTCAGTGAGATTGTTTAGTGAGCTGAGATAAGATTCAGTGAGATTGTTTAGTGAGCTGAGATAAGATTCAGTGAGATTGTTTAGTGAGCTGAGATAAGATTCAGTGAGATTGTTTAGTGAGCTGAGATAAGATTCAGTGAGATTGTTTAGTGAGATGAGATAAGATTCAGTGAGATTGTTTAGTGAGCTGAGATAAGATTCAGTGAGATTGTTTAGTGAGCTGAGATAAGATTCAGTGAGATTGTTTAGTGAGCTGAGATAAGATTCAGTGAGATTGTTTAGTGAGCCGAGATAAGATTCAGTGAGATTGTTTAGTGAGCTGAGATAAGATTCAATGAGATTGTTTATTGAGATGAAATGAGGTTGAGTGAGATTGTTTAGTGAGATGAAATGAGGTTAAGTGAGAGTGTTTAGTGAGATGAAATGAGGTTGAGTGAGATTGTTTAGTGAGATGAAATGAGATTGAATGAGATTGTTTAGTGAGATGAAATGAGGTTGAGTGAGATTGTTTAGTGAGATGAAATGAGGTTGAGTGAGATTGTTTAGTGAGATGAAATGAGGTTGAGTGAGATTGTTTAGTGAGATGAAATGAGGTTGAGTGAGATTGTTTAGTGAGATGAAATGAGGTTGAGTGAGATGAAATGAGGTTGAGTGAGATTGTTTAGTGAGATGAAATAGGATTGAGTGAGATTGTTTAGTGAGATGAAGTGAGGTAGAGTGAGATTGTTTAGTGAGATGAAATGAGGTTGAGTGAGATTGTTTAGTGAGATGAAATGAGGTTGAGTGAGATTGTTTAGTGAGATGAAATGAGGTTTAGTGGGATGAAATGAGGTTGAGTGAGATTGTTTAGTGAGATGAAATGAGGTTGAGTGAGATTGTTTAGTGAGATGAAATGAGGTTGAGTGAGATTGTTTAGTGAGATGAAATGAGGTTGAGTGAGATGAAATGAGGTTGAGTGAGATTGTTTAGTGAGATGAAATAGGATTGAGTGAGATTGTTTAGTGAGATGAAGTGAGGTTGAGTGAGATTGTTTAGTGATATGAGATAAGGTTGAGTGAGATTGTTTAGTGATATGAGATAAGGTTGAGTGAGATTGTTTAGTGAGATGAAATGAGGTTGAGTGAGATTGTTTAGTGAGATGAAATGAGGTTGAGTGAGATTGTTTAGTCAGATGAAATAGGATTGAGTGAGATTGTTTAGTGAGATGAAATAAGGTTGAGTGAGATTGTTTAGTGAGATGAAATAGAATTGAGTGAGATTGTTTAGTGATATGAGATAAGGTTGAGTGAGATTGTTTAGTGATATGAGATAAGGTTGAGTGAGATTGTTTAGTGATATGAGATAAGGTTGAGTGAGATTGTTTAGTGATATGAGATAAGGTTGAGTGAGATTGTTTAGTGATATGAGATAAGGTTGAGTGAGATTGTTTAGTGAGATGAAATGAGGTTGAGTGAGATTGTTTAGTGAGATGAAATGAGGTTGAGTGAGATTGTTTAGTGAGATGAAATGAGGTTGAGTGAGATTGTTTAGTGAGATGAAATGAGGTTGAGTGAGATTGTTTAGTGAGATGAAATGAGGTTGAGTGAGATTGTTTAGTGAGATGAAATGAGGTTGAGTGAGATTGTTTAGTGATATGAGATGAGGTTGAGTGAGATGAAATGAGGTTGAGTGAGATTGTTTAGTGATATGAGATGAGGTTGAGTGAGATGAAATGAGGTTGAGTGAGATTGTTTAGTGAGATGAAATAGGATTGAGTGAGATTGTTTAGTGATATGAGATGAGGTTGAGTGAGATTGTTTAGTGAGATGAAGTAAGGTTGAGTGAGATTGTTTAGTGAGATGAGATGAGGTTGAGTGAGATTGTTTAGTGAGATGAAATAAGGTTGAGTGAGATTGTTTAGTGAGATGAGATAAGGTTGAGTGAGTTGAAATAGGATTGAGTGAGATTGTTTAGTGATATGAGATAAGGTTGAGTGAGATTGTTTAGTGAGATGAAGTAAGGTTGAGTGAGATTGTTTAGTAAGCAATAAACACCACTATAAACTCTCGAAACATACCTTCATTTTCTTTTTTGCAGTCGAGGCCCAAAAGAAGCCGATGATTTGTGTCAGCGAGCCGGGTTTCGCTTCACCGGGACGTACAAGTGGACAAAGCCCAATCTGTAGTTTCGCATCTTTATTAGTCATTAGATAGGACGAATTGAATCAATAGGTGTAGCTTCACGACGCCACGGCACGTGATTCGTTTCAGTTCCCGCTGTCAACAACTCCTTCTGTTTATATTCAGTTTTCTGGACAAATGCCATTAACAGTCCAGTCCCTGGAAAGGTTTCTGTTCTTGTTGTGCAGTATTTGGGCTGACTAAAGAAACTATTAGTTGCCATTACTGTCATTCTTGCATATTAAAGAAAATTTCCACAATCGACATCGCAAAATGGTCGACTCTCGATTTTAGACCGTTTTTTGGAAAAAGACAAAATTGTGAAAGAAGTTAATTTTTTATTTATTTCAAATTCTATTAAAAGCCAACTGTAAGAGCTTATTTTTAGTGACAAATTCCTGCCATTAGTTCGTAAAGGCCCCATTAGTGCTGGAATGATGATAATTTTTGCTGTTTAATTTTAGGTCTGGTAGATAAAGAATCCTTAAATTGCTCATGTGATATCATTCCAATATAAGGATTTCAAAATGGCCACAAATATGGCTGCATTTGAAATATATGTGCAGCAAAAGGCCGTGTACAGTAACGCTAAGATGTTACACGGATTCCCTGACCTTGAAACCTATATTTAGACACCAAAATCATCATCACTCCGGTTGTAATAGCTATGATATAGCCTTCATAAGCTACAAAGCCATGTTTTGTCGGCCATCTTGGCAATAATGGCCATATTTGTTGATTTTCATTTGGATCCATAAACAGAATTAATCACCTGAGTGTGGTTCTAGGATTCTACAAAGTTTTACGGTTTTAAAGCTTTGTATGCCGGTTTTTCATCCCACTAAACCTCATTTCATCCACTAAACAATCTCACTCAACCTCATTTCATCTCACTAAACAACCACCAACCTCATTTCATCTCACTAAACAATCTCACTAACCTCACTTCATCTCACTAAACAATCTCACTCAATCCCATTTCATCTCACTAAACAACACCAACCCACATCTCACTCAACCTCATTTCATCTCACTAAACAATCTCACTCAACCTCATCTCATCTCACTAAACAATCTCACTCAACCTCATCTCATCTCACTAAACAATCTCACTCAACCTCATCTCATCTCACTAAACAATCTCACTCAATCTCATCTCATCTCACTAAACAATCTCACTCAACCTCATCTCATCTCACTAAACAATCTCACTTAACCTCATCTCATCTCACTAAACAATCTCACTCAACCTCATTTCATCTCAATAAACAATCTCATTGAATCTTATCTCAGCTCA
>JAQGDQ010002502.1:0-17565 GCA_030141605.1 Tubiluchus corallicola | reverse complement strand
ATGATAGATGGCAAACTGACCATCATATCCGCAAGAACAGATATATACTTCCCGATAATACTGTTTCTGCCATATTCAGACAGGTAAGTTCCGCCCAATATCCCTATGGGAGTACCGCAAAGTACCGCAAAAAACGTCAGCATCATCTGACCAACGATAGCGTGACGCAATCCACCGCCTCCAGGATCGATAAAGAATGGCACATAGTCCTTGGTAAAGAGGTTAGCACCCAAGCTCTCCCAACCATAACGCAAAACTTGAAACAGAATCAAGAACAGAAAAAACAGCCCCACAATGGCGCAAAACCCCGATGCGGCAAGTGCTGTAGCGTTTACAATTTTTCTTCTAAGAATCATCTTCTACCAATCCTTCTGACGAACAGCTTTGCAAATGTTAGTATCGCAAAATTCATAATAAATAATGATAATGCCAAAAACATCAGGGCATTTTCATGCAATCCGTCAGCCTCTGCAAATTCATTGGCAATAACTGACGTTATCGTTACATAAGGGGAAAATATATCAGATAAATCACCGGTGCTATTACCGATAACGTAAGCGATCGCCATGGTCTCGCCCAAGGCTCTTCCCAGCGCTATGATGATGCCGCTGAAGACTCCTATCTTGGCATAAGGGATGACAACGTCCCTCACCACTTCCCATTTTGTGGCTCCGATACCGTAAGCAGATTCTTTCAGTATGGCAGGAGTGAGCTCAAACGTATCCCTGGAGATTGACGCGATGAATGGTATAATCATTATGGCAAGAACGAGGCTTGCGGTAAAGAGGTTTACACCACCGGAACTGTTCTCCGCAATAAAAGCGCTGCCAACAAATGGTAAGAAACCTAAAGTATTCTCTATTAACGGGCGAACGTAGACGTCAACCATGCCGGAAAATACCAAAAAACCCCAAAGACCATAGACAATACTGGGGATCGCCGCAAGAAGCTCGACACACGTGCCGATGAAGGATTTGAGAAACGATGGACAGAGCTCCGTAATAAATATCGCTATACCCAGAGCAACAGGCACTGCAAAACAGACGGCTATAAATGTGCTCAAAAGTGTACCGATCACCGGCCGCAGGATGCCAAACGAACCGCTGGCATCACTAGTCGGCGACCACTCAAAGTTGAGTATCAACTCCCTGAGCCCCACCTCCTTTAACAGCGGATAAGATAATATAAAAAGGGATACGAAGACAGAGAGGATAATAACCAAAAGCAGTATGGCTGACGCAAACGTTACCCCATGAAAAATACGGTCAATTAGCAGATGCCGTTGTCTATTCATATGTCGCCTAAATCAAAGTTAAAAAATATAAATAAATACACTGATACTCAAATCCCATCACTTCATTAAGCCTTTTGTTTGCCAATCTTTGCGAATCATATTTACAAGTCGATCACTCAACGGCACCATACCTATGGCTCGAGCAGATTCGTCGCCCCTATCAAACGACCAGTTGAAAAACTTCACAACATCTTCATTCTTCTCATGCCCTGCCCTAAGCAGTATCCAGCTGGGGGTCGTTATGGGCCAGGAGTTTTTGCCGGGCTTATTTATGAGGAGTGTACCAAAACCTGAATTAACATCCCAATCGGCTCCATCTATGGCTGACTGAAAGGTTTTAAGCTCTGGCATAACAAAATTGCCCTCAAAATTTTCCATCAAGATATAATCCATCTTCCCGAGCACGACGTAGGAATACTCCACATAACCTATGGAATTACTCAACTTCTTAATACTTGCTGCTACTCCATCATTCTTTTTAGCTCCGATACCCCTTGGCCAACTCAAGCTCTTCCCAACACCCACAGCATTCTTCCACTCTTCACTTACCGTGGCAAGGTATGCGGAAAAGTTGTAGGTAGTACCCGAACCGTCAGAACGGTGAACAACATTGATCTTCGAATGCGGCAACTTCAAGTTTGGATTTAGATTGACAATGCGTTCATCGTCCCAATACTCTATGCGACCTAAATAGATCTCTGCCAAGGTCAAACCATCGAGCTTTAATTCTCCGGCCTTCACACCTGTGATGTTGACCACAGGCACGATCCCCCCAGCAACAGCCGGAAACTGAAACAGATTTTCAGCCTCAAGCTTATCCGCATCCAAAGGTTCATCACTAGCCCCAAAGTCAATATTACCGCCGATAATATTCTTTACACCACCTGAGGAACCGATAGACTGATAGTTCACAGACATACCGGTCTCTTGACCATAAACATAAGCCCACGCCTGATATACATTCTTTGGAAAAGAGGCCCCAGCCCCCTCAATAGAAGCAGCATACCCTGAAACACCAAAACAGAACGCCATAAATGCGGCAATAGCAATCTTTTTCATAAAAATCGTACCTTCATCGTCTTAAAAGTTCATTTAAATCCCAATGTTATGGTAAGACAAATACCAGCTTACAAACTTGTCTATACCAACCTCAATACTTGTGTTGAACTCAATGCCCAAGTCTTCAAATATCTCGCTACTATCTGAGTAGGTACTTACCACATCCCCAACCTGGATGGGCAGGAATTCTTTCTCCGCATTAATCCCCAACCTCTCCTCTAGCACCTCCACACATCTCATTAACTCCACCGGGGAACCGTTCCCCAAGTTGTACACTTTATAAGGAACTCTCTCTTTTTCGATGATTCTATCAAAATCCGAACAAAGACCGCAGACCGCACCGACGACATCATCCACGTAAGTGAAGTCCCTTTTCATCTGTCCATTATTAAACACCTTGATCGGCTCACCCTTTAGGATGGATTTAGTAAACTTGTATATGGCCATGTCCGGACGACCCCAAGGACCATACACCGTAAAGAAGCGCAAACCCACAGTATTTAAACCATGGGTATGGCTATATGCATGAGCCATAAGCTCGTTGCTCTTCTTTGTAGCTCCATACAAACTCGCAGGACGCTGCACATCATCAGTCTCTGTAAAGATAGTCTCTTCATTTAAACCATAAACAGAGGAGCTAGATGCGTATACAATATTCGGAACATTAAAACGGACAGCAGCATCCAAGATATTAAAAAAACCTGTAATGTTGCTGGTAATATACTCTTGAGGATTAGTAAGGCTATACCTCACCCCCGCTTGGGCCCCAAGGTGTAGGATCATATCAAACTTTTCATATTTGAATAGAGAATGTAGACTGGACGGATCGGCAAAATCGCCCTTTACAAACCTTAAATTTGGGAATCTACAGCTTGACACCTGCTCACCAAGGCTCCCAGCCGCAACTTCAATCCCCAACTCATTAAGCCTGCCATATTTAAGGCTCACATCGTAATAGTCGTTGACGTTGTCATAACATACAACATCATAACCCTTTGAAGACAGCCCCAACGTAGTGTGATACCCTATAAAACCAGCACCACCGGTAACAAGAATCCTCATTCCACGTTCCTTTCAATAAGCGTAATCGTCAGGGTCACTATACAAACATAAAATTCAAAGTCAACTTTTTTCTGAAAAAAAATCACCCCCGCTTAGCTTTCAACAAAGAAAGGGCTTCCGCAGATATCGTCACCTTGTCAGATGAAGTGTTGCTTGTTTTGGAAACGCCTTCCCCACTCACAACGCCCTTTCCCTTCAACAAAGAGCTCAAACCTGCAAGCTTCCTATCGCTTTCCGGAAGACATAGCAGTATATGCCGCAATAACATTAGCCGCCTTTATAGTATCTGTCATGGTAGTATACCTCCTTTTAAAACATCACGCCCCTTGAACCGTGACGATCATAATACATACACAAAGTGTGGTACAGCAATAAGCGCGCCATCTTTTTACACATTGACAATAAATTTATGTGAACAATAATATAAATATCGTTTATACTGGGTTGATCGGATTTTTGTTCATAATTAAATTAGGAGGGGATTGATGAGTTATAAGAAGATTTTGGTCATGACCGACTTTTCACATCATGCAGACTATGCGACTGAGCAAGCTGCAGAACTTGCCAAATATTATAAGGCAGAGATATCTGTACTGCACGTAATATATGAAGATAGCGGTTTATCCATGTTTTTGTCGGATGGGGACTACAAACACATAAGAGACAGTATTTTGGACGAAGTTGATGTTATGTTCAAAAACTTGGAAAAGAGGGTGCCCTCATTAAAAGGGTTAAAATACGACACCATCGTAAAGAACGGCAAGCCTTATGTGGAAGGTCTCAAAATACTGGAAGCCGGAGATTATGACCTAGTTGTAATAGGTTCTCATGGCCATACCAGTTTTGAAAATATCATCTACGGCAGCACGGTGGAAAAAATTGCCAGAAATGCTAAAGTGAGCGTCCTTCTCACCAAACTGAAAGGGAAGAAATGAGCTAAATTAAATTTTAGCCTTTTAAATATGAAAAAGGGAAGCTTTAAGCTTCCCTTTTCTTTTTGTCGCTATCAGGCATGCGCCTGAATAACCTGTTTTTTGTCTCTAATAACTTGCAGCCCATAGACCAGCAGATAAGTAGCCACCCCTAGCGGATAGAAGTAGTACTTATTAAAACCTTCACCAAAAAATTCCGGCACTATAAAGTTGAACACATTTATAGGGATATGCGGATTAAACATTATCAGGGAAGCAATGAGCAGAAGTATCGTTTCATATCCTTTATTCTTCACAATGAACCATCCTTGAACTGCATTTGTGAAGGCTAAGGCAGCCAAAGCAGCCATGCTGAAGATCAACAATCCCCTAGGCCACGTATCAACACCGTGCAGTATAAGCTCATTGTTAAAGATAAACATAAACGGAAGTATTGCGATCCTGATGGCGTATTGGAATGCCACCACCCCCGTTTTAACAGGCCTGGCATCGGCTATTGCAGATCCAGCATATGCAGCAAGTCCGACGGGAGGCGTAGCATCTGCAAGTATACCGAAATAGAGGCAGAATAGATGTGCCGCCATTAACGGAACTATTAAGCCAAAGTCACCACCAACGATAACGATAACAGGCGCCGTCAATGATGCCATTACGATATAGTTCGCCGTAGTGGGCAGACCAAGTCCCAAAAGTATACTGGCAAAGGCTGTGATAATCAGCAGCAGGTATATGTTCCCCATGGACATTACTTCCACTATCTGAGTGACCATATTGCCGATACCCATGGTAACGATACCGACGACAATACCAGCAGCAGCGGTAGCCATTGCAACGGCGACCATATTTCTAGCACCTGCAACCGTACCATCGATAATTGTAGCTACAGTAACCTTGATCCCCTTGGTTACAGCCTTCTTCTCTTTGTAATGTATGCACACATATATGTTTCTTGCAAACATAATGGCAAAGAGGAGCATTAACGCCCTAAATGCAGATAATTCCGCTGAATGTCTCAAAATTACCAGCTCATATAAGGAGTAATATCGGGACAATATAATAATATCCACCCCTAAGGACTTGTAAAAATACTGGCAACTCATCTTTTCCCAATCCCTTCATCCCCAGGGCTTTTGCCTCCAAGTGGGTTACATAGAAGAGACCAAGATAGGAGACTAAAGCGGGCACAATTGCGGATTTTACGACCTCTATATACGGGACATTCACATATTCAGCGATAATAAATGCGGCGGCTCCCATGACCGGAGGCATCAATTGTCCCCCGATGCTTGCTGCCACCTCAAAAGCTGCAGCTTTTTCTGGCGGGTAGCCCACCTTCTTCATCAACGGAATAGTAAAAGTACCGGTAGTTACAGTATTTGCAATACTTGAACCCGAAACAAGACCGGTAAAACCGGAAGCAACAACCGCAGCCTTTGCAGGACCGCCACTTAAGCGGCCCAAAATGGACATGGCAGAATCTATGAAAAACTTGCCAGCACCAGCCTTATCAAGCATAGAACCGAAATAGACAAATAGGAATACCACCGTAGTGGAAACCCCCAAGGGTATCCCATAAATGCCTTCATCCGTCAGGACGACCTTAGTCACATATCGGTTAATAGAGGTACCGCCAAATGCCAGGAAATCGACGGGGATGTAAGGACCTGAAAACGCATAAGCAGTAAACACCAAAATGATCCCCACAAGGGCAAAACCTATAACTCGTCTTGTAGCCTCCAAAAGCAATAAAATCAAACTAATCGCAATGATCTTGTCCATGAGTGTGGGTAGCCCGATACGCATAGATATCTCATCTCTGAATACGATTATGTACATGGCGCAAAAAGCAGCAAAAATAGCCAAGATGTAATCTATAAAACCAATACCTTTGACCTTAGACAAAAAACCTAAGCCAGATATATTCACTTTCAATGTAGGGGTTGCAAGAAACACTATTACAAAAGCAAAGGACAAGTGCACAGCCCTAGTCATAGTAGCGTCAAGAATCAACCAGCTCGTAATGGATAATTGAAACAGAGCCCACGACAAACACACAAACGTAAACAGATAGTTTTCATGCTTACGGAATATGCGCTTACTCACCTGCTCCATCTCTAGGAGTTCTTGAATTTTCTTGTTCTTTTCATCAGACATATTTAACAAACCTCATATCAAGATATAAACAAAAAAAGGGGAGCACTTTCACTCCCCTTTAGCGCATCCTCCGTACAAGACAGAGAAAAAACGCCTAATTTAATAAGGTACTACTTCAATAATCCAGCTTCCATAAAATATTTCTTCGCTCCATCATGCAAAGGCGCAGTAACACCTACCGGCAAATCCTCTTTCTTGCTTGTAGAATAAGCTTGGTGCAGTTTCTTAAAATCTTCGAAATTGTCAACAACCTGCTTTGTCAATGCATAAACAACGTCAGCGCTGACATCTGTGGATGTTACCAACAGAGCGCCCACACCTATTGTAGATATATCGGCTTCATTTGTAGCTTTTGGATAATACTCATGTGGTATAGAATATTTTGTAAAGTATGGGTAATCCTTGACAAGGCTATCCGCTACTGGCCCTTCAATGGGGATAAACTTGACCAATATCCTTCCAGCGCTTGCTTCTTTAAAGGTACCACTTGGATGTCCCACTGTGTAGAAGTAGCCATCTATCTTTTCGTCTTGGAGCAGCTTCGCGCCTTCAACAGGTTTTGCGTAGTTCGATCTCATATCATCTTGATCCACACCATAAGCACTCAGTACTTGCAAAGTGTTGAACAGAGAGCCTGAACCTATGGCACCGAGGTTAACCCTTTTGCCTTTAAGGTCTTGGATAGTGTTAATTTTACTATTCTCAGAAACGATGAGGTTGACAGCTTCGATGTAGATAGAGAACACGGAACGAAGTTTTGTCTGTGCTCCTCTCTCTTCCCATTTGTTGGTACCGCTGTGGGCATAGTACGCAATATCAGCCTGGCTCATGCCAAACTGGTAGTCTCCGGCCAGAACACCATTGACGTTTGCTTCAGAGCCCCCAGTGGATGCGGCTGTACATTTGATATTTTGATCTTTAACATCATTTGCCATATCACACAAAAAACCACCCGTAGGATAGTAAACCCCCGTAACTCCTCCTGTACCGATAGACACAAAAGTCCTCGCTCCAGCACTGATAGTCATCGTCAAGAACAACGCAATGACTAGCGTAAGTAAATACTTTTTCATGAACCAAATCCTCCTATTTATATTTGCACTGATTTGGTATCCTAATAAAATAATTCGACATTTTCAAGCACTAATATTTACGCAAGACGATATTTATAACAATATTTATTTTTTCTTCGCATTTATTGGTCACATGGCAGTTCTTAAGAACCATGCTTTTAGCAAATGTCTTGACATTGTGCCTTGCAAAATGTATCCTGTGCGGTCTCCGGTGGTGTCCATTCATTTTTTAAAGAAGGTACTAAAGAATTGAGCATGATTACAGCAAAAAATTTGGAAAAACGATATGGCAGCTTCACTGCGGTTGCTGGCGTAGATTTTGAGATAAAGTCGGGTGAATTTTACGGTTTTTTGGGGCCCAATGGCGCCGGGAAGTCCAGTATCATGAAGATGATTTCATGTTATTTCCCTCCATCTTGCGGCACTCTTGAGGTAAACGGGATAAATGTCACAAAGGACCCATCTGCAATAAAGGCCTTCCTTGGGGTAATGCCCCAGGAGAACAATCTGGATCCTGACTTCGATGTCATGGAAAACCTGCTAGTGTACGGCTCCTACTTCGGCATGAAGAAGGAAAATATAAAGAGGACAGTAGAGGAGCTTTTGGAGTTCACCGAATTGGTTGACAAGGTTAAAAGCCATGTGGAGACCCTCTCAGGCGGCATGAAGAGGAGATTGATGTTGGCAAGGGCCTTAATCAACGACCCTAACATCATAATATTGGATGAGCCTACCACAGGCCTTGATCCTAAAAGCAGGCAATCTATGCATACAAGGTTGAAGATGTTAAAGGAACAGGGTAAGACCATACTGCTCACGACACACTACATAGAAGAAGCCGAGATAATGTGTGACAGGGTCGCCATAGTCGATCAGGGTAAAATAGTCACGGTAGACTCGCCTGAAGCTTTGATCTCAAAGCACGGCGGCAATCTGGAACATGTGTACCTAACCCTTACCGGGCGATCTTTGGAAGGATAAATAATCAACTATGAACACAATTATATATACATACAGAGTGTGGCAAAGACAATTGAAGGTCTTTTACAAACTTTACAAGTCGAGTATCGCGCTCAACTTTATCGAGCCGCTCCTATACTTATCAGCTATGGGTGTTGGCTTGGGCGGTTTTGTGAATGAAATTAACGGTATGCCGTATATATACTTCATAGCCCCCGGATTTATCGCATCAAACGCAATGATGGCAGCAACCTACGAGAGCACGTATAACGTCTACGTCAGAATGGCATACCAAAAAACGTACAATGCCATCCTCGCAACACCTATCAATCTCAAAGGGATCGTCCTCGGAGAGATAGTTTGGGCTGCCACAAAGAGCCTTTTGTACAGCTCTGTCATTATGTTCACCGTTGGAGCTTTGGGTCTTGTGAGCTTCCCCCATGTGTTGCTTGGAATGCCATTTTTGTTCCTTACAGGTCTTATATTTGCCCAGCTCGGGATAATATGTGTGGCGGTCATGCCAAATATCACATATCTTAGCTACTACTTCACGATATTGATAACCCCTCTATTCCTGTTATCAGAAATATTTTTTCCTCTGGACAATATGCCGGTAATCTTGCAAAAGGCTGCTGGCTTCACACCGCTTTACCATATGGTGGCGCTCTCTAGAAGCTTTGCTGGTGGAAATTTTGATGCTATCTGGACGCATATGGTATACATAGTTGTTATGGCACTGGTGTTGTTGCCTCTGTCTGTACACCTTATGTCCAGAAAAATCATTAAATCACTGTAAAATAGTGCCGGGAGGCAAAAATGTCCGTAGGATTGTTTGACTCTGGAGCCGGAGGGCTCACGATTTTAAAAGCTGTCAGGGAGGCATTTCCGAAGTTAGATACCTTCTACATCGGGGACATAGCTCGCATCCCCTACGGGAATAAGACACCTGAACAGATACTGCAATATTCTCTCGAGTGCGGAATGCATCTGCACAAAAGATACGACATAGAAGCTCTGATAATAGCTTGCAATACCGCAACTATATACTCCGTCGACAAATTGTCAGAACTACTGCCCATACCGGTATTAGGAGCAGTATCCCCTGCAGCGCGTCACGCTGTGGAGGTCACTAATAACAACAAAATAGGAGTTTTGGCGACGAAAGCCACCGTAAATAGCAACGCTTACGTGGAGAAGATAACGCAGACAGCCAGCTCAGACGTTGACGTGCATCAATCTCCGTGCCCGCTATTCGTTCCGTTGATAGAGGATGAGTTAATGCTGAGTGGTGAAATAGTGGACCTGGTAGTGAAGATGTACATGGACAAACTGACAAGACAAGGTGTGGACACTGTAGTTCTAGGGTGTACTCACTACCCACTATTGAGCAGCGCTATATCAAAGCTCTATCCAACCATAAACCTGGTAGATTCCACAAAATACTTGGTTAAAGATTTGAAAGAGAACAAAATAAACGCCGAAGAAGACGGCAAAATGGAGATAATGACGACCCAAACATCAGAACAGTTTGCCGCACTGGCAGAGACCATATTGGGCTGCTCAAATGTCTCCGAAATAACCCTCGAAGAGAATCCACTATAAAAAAAGGAAAAAGCCGAAGGGCTCGATCCTTTTTGAAGTGATCACGGATATGCCGGCAAATCACCAACATTGTTTATCAAAAATGTCTTTTTCTCGTAATTCAGAGGCATAATCCTAGTGTTAGGCCAGCCGGTCACTGACGCTCTATAGTATTCCTGCACATCCGTTACATATACGGTAAATCTGTAATTCCTCAAGGGTCTGTAGTCATCATCAACAACACCGCCACCTGGGTTTTTGTTATATCCAGGATCAAGAGGATTTATTATAAGGTAATTCCCCTGTGTCCATTCTGTGCTTGAACCCGATTGGGAAGCATCAACAAGACAGTTGTCAATCCTGGTGGAGGCCTGTCTGCCCTTTGATAGATGAACGCGGTCATTCGTGCCGGCGGTATCAGTCGTAACATCGTAACCCTTCAAGAGGATATCCTCCGCCCTATTGTCCATATCCGCAACATTGACGCACCAGTGATACACTCCATCAGGAGAGCCTGCCTTCATCAAGAGGCCACCGGTTGCGTATATCCTTATCTCATCATCACTATTTTGAAACGTCCCACCATTCGGAAAGGATGGTAGCCTCTCAGTAACTATATCCAGGGAATAACCGGCGCACTCCATATTTGAAGCCAAATCCGTAATACTCTTCCACTGATAAGTGTCATCCAATAAGTTTCTCGGCTGCCCGCTGGTACGAGCCCTGGTGACGTGAACGTACCCCATATCTCCGAATGTTGAATCACTGGCCACAGAGAGGTCAAACCCTTGACCCTTTGTCACATTATCGAGTTGTCCATTTTTGCCCGGGCTGTACAGGGCGTAGGCGATGTCTCTCACCACCTTGCTTTGGTCGGCACAGTGTTCGTCCACACAGATGGTCTTGTTCCAACCGCTATGCTTCAACCTGCATATCATATTGGCCTTATCCTCCTGATTACCGCCCGAAGTAAAGTAATCTTCGGTAAAATAACTGTAAGGAAGATACTCTATCGCATGTCCATACCCGTCAAGAATATTCTCACCCGGAAACATATTATCTTCGAAGTGCGTCTTGTTAGGAAGATATCCGTGATTGTATACGTAATCCAAAATACTGTTGTGCATGCTACTCATGGTAACAATAGTTCGCAAGGAGCGATTCTTCTCCGTAACAAAGGCAAACATGGCAATACCGGACGTAATGAGAATGCCCATTATCGCCAACACCACCGCAACTTCCAGTAAACTAAATCCCTTCTTAAAAGTATACACAACCTTCATAATAGCCTAAACTCCGTGTAAGTAATCCAGCGAAATATCCCTAAAGATAAAACTCATGGAAAAGACAAATCATCTACAAGGTATGTCCTAATCTTCTTAGACACATACCCACTGCTGTTTTTTGTAGCGTCGTGAGACAAATCGTCATTCATATACGACTCGTCAGCGACAATAATCTCAAACTCCACAGGCACATAAAGAGTCGAAAGAGAGCCCAACTTTTTGATACCATGGATCGGCAAACTCACCCTGCCCGTTCGCTTATTATTGCGACTCCAGCTACAACTTCTGTAGTTGTTGGAGGAATCCGCTTGATTACCCTCAAAAATCACCTCCATGCCTGAACTGCTTGCATAAGTGTCGTATATAACGCACCAGTAATAATAGCCGAACTCACCATCTGAGCGAGGCGTCTCATCCGATTGTAGTCCTCCGGAAGCGGTAATATAAACGATATTTTCATCCGTTGTCATGGCAGAACCGCTCCAATCACTTGCATAGTCGCTGGTGTACAGATACGGTATGGCGTCCGTCAATATCTTTAGATTGTACTCATCGCAGTCTGCATGAGCTTTTGCTTCTCTTATGGTCTTATACATGACTACATCATCAACTCTGCCATAACCATCCCTTTCCCTTGAGGTATAATAGGTCATGTTAGGGTCATTATCAGTCGGCCAGTGCTCCACATCGACAACTCGATTCAAGCCAGTGGACAGAATAACATAAGCCACATCTTCAACCGTATCAAACACACTGCAGTCAGAATTGTTACATATCTTGAGATGGAGAGGAGTAATATCAAAATAGCATAACATGCCATCTTCGGAGCTCAAATCCATTATGTTTCCACCATTTCTAGTGCCTCGCGCCCCGACATACTCTAAAGTTTGCCGATAAGGGTCCATGAGACCGCCAGAAACAGAATTGTATTCACTGCTGCTCGGAAGACGGGCGTTCGCTTTGATAAACGCCTCTATACTGCTGTCCACACTTCTCAGAACAGTCTTCGTCTCAATATCCTGCACCGATCTATTTACGCTGACATAGATGTTCATACCCGTCGTCAAGAGTAAGCCTATCACAACGATAATCATCGCCATCTCGATAAGACTATAACCCCGTTCAGCCTTATTTCTCACACTCGTGGGCTCCAAACGGCTCCCAAGTTTCGATAACGCGCCCATCAGTCCTTCACCTCAAAGTAATAGTCAATCTCATAGACACCTAAATAATTATCATTATTCATTATGTAGCTCTCGTCTGCAAGCTTAACTCTTACGGTGGCGTTGTCTGTCAGCGTCGTAGGCGTATGTATGGCGATGTAATCTCCTCCCTCTTGGGCATTGCTCCAATTGCAACCATCATTTGGGCCGTAGCCGGCATTCCAAGCATTGCCTCCAGCCATTTGGGGGCTAACTGTCCAAGAATACGTCGAGCCACCGTCCATGTCTGTGTAGACACTCGGAACACACCAATAATATTTGCCGGTGCCCCCTGTGGCATAAAGCCTATGGGAATTTACATTGTTTGTGCCACTCACGCTCAAGTTGGGGAAAGGATAGTTTTCGACCATCAAACGATATTTATCACAGTCTGCCACCAAAGATCTCGATTCTCCGATAGTTTTGTAAGAGTATACATCATCAAACTGCCCTCTTCCGCTTCCTCCGGGCACACCGGAATAATCAGCTTTGGGCACTGTCCACACTATATTTGCTCTACCGCTTGGCGACCCCATATTCTTTTCAAACTGGGTATCCAGCTCACCGCTGGAGCCATTACTGATCACCATGTACGCCAAGGAGTTGATTGTGGTTGTAGTGGATTGGTTGGAGCAATCATCGTCGTGACAGATGACGAGATCGGTGTCGGAGATGTTATAGGCACACAAAGAACCGGCGTCGCTCTGAAAATCAACATAACCGAGTCTACTCCCTGCCGCCCAATAGACGAGATCGTTTCTGTATGCATCCTTTATCCCGGCGGTCATCGCTCTGAACTCGCCATCCGTAGGCAAACGACCCTCCACCACTATGAAGGACGTCACAGCACCATCTACGTCTTGTATAATATTCTTGGTGTCAGAAAGCCTCACCCCAGCAATGAGATTGAGGTAAAAACCCAAACCGGCAGAAAAAAGCAACCCCACTATGATCATGATCAAGGCGACCTCAACCAGGCTAAATCCTCTCTTCATCTAATCGGCTCCTCAAAAATAAATTCGGATAACAAAAAAAATAACCAACACCATCACTAAGGCGTATTAAGGAGAATATAAGCAAACAATAAAAAAAAACAATAACTACTACTTAACCACGTAGCCAAGCATCACTTCTCTATTCTGAGATATTCCTTGCGCACCCAAGCTTTGCGGTCATTGTCCAATATAACATTTGCCCAAGATCCCACTTCTTTTACTACCTCGACCGTTTCTCCCCCGTACAGTATGTACACCCTGTCGTAATCTGCTCCCGGGCCGCTACGGACATTGAGCATCTTCGTAGAAACTGACCCCATAATCTTTTGCGGTTTCTCCACAACAGCCGGTGCAGGCTTCGCTTTCTCAACCGTATTAGGAGGGACGACATTGATAGTAGCCAAATCGGAGAGTGTCTCTTCCTGTCCATTTGCGACATCCGCAGGGCGCACAACTCCGTACATCCTATTTTGCATCGCTTGCACCTGGAGACTCTTCTGTTGCTCTCTAATATGCAACGTACTCACCGCAAAAGTATCAAATTCACTGTTATCAAGACCGTATCTATAGCTGTGATAAGCCCCTAAGCTTGCAATAGCCAAAAAGGCAAGACACAAGGCACTATAAGTCGTAACCCTCGCATAATACGAAAATCCGACAACCTTGTTCGGAATACTTAAACTGTTCAGCGCATTCACAACATGTATCTTTCTTATCGAGTAAGAGTTCCCAGCAAAAGCGGCCAGCACAGAACGCTCCATGATGACATTGACAAGTCTGGGGTTGCCGGAAGAATGCTTCATGACAGCACCAAAAACACCGCTCTCCACCTTGATCCCCATCCTCGTAGAACGAGAAATTCTGTTGGTGATATAGTTCCTCACTTCCCCATAATTCATGTTGCGAAGATGAGAAGAGATAGATATTCTGTCCTTCAACTGTTTCATGGAAGAACGATCTATCCTTCCTTCAATTCGGGATGACCTGCCAACACGATCTTCAACAGCTTCGTGTCTTCTGTCTCAAGATTTGATATGATTCTCAACTCTTCAAGCGCTTCATCAGGCAAATTCTGCGCTTCTATCAACGATAAGGACCGTCTTCTTCCCCATCTTTTTTGCCAACATAAAAAACTGCTTTAAAGAACGATAAAGGGTATTACTGGGAGCATCAGGACGATACTTCACGCCAAAACTATCGAGAATGGCCATCAGCAACTCTCTAGCACTCATGCTGTGAAACAGAATGTATGAATAGATCATCCTGTGTTCATTTTCCGCTATGAACTTTCTGATGGTCAAGGTTTTGCCCGTACCGGGCGCACCCAAGAGGAGAGCAAACTCGTCGTTGCTGTCCAGGAGATATGAAAGTGAACTTAATACTTCCCTATGTTTCTTCGTATAAAAGAAAAAGCCGACATCAGGAGCTTTACCAAACGGCATCTTCTCAAACATAAAAAAGTTCTTGAACTCATTCATAACAACGCCACCACAACCCGACAAACAGCTAAATACAATTTAGAAAGGCTATCATATTGTTTGCCCATAGTCAATCATTAAAACCTTAGATACACCACCTAGGCACCGTATCACGCGAATATGGATCAAGTCGTGCAAAGAAAAAGCTTAAAAAAATAGACGCAAAGCACAAGTTTAAGCCTTTTTATCCACATTGCTGCCGATATTATTCAGGTCGAGCTCATCCAATATTCTGGCAACGATCTTCTCAAACTCACTCAATTGACCTCTCATCTTAAAAACTTCTCTAGCCTCATCTGCTGCCCGAATTCTACTGTTGAGCAGGTCATCCTTGCGCTCTTGCAACTTCTCCACCGACCATAAAACTTCGCTACGCTCCTTCTTCTCAAGATATTCCAGGAACTCTTCATGTTTTGCAGCCTCCCATCTGTCCCTGGTCCTCTCTATGCCATCCCTATTGACAGCAAGTCGCTCCTCTCGCCTTGTGGCATAATAAGCACTCCACTCCTTTTTGTGCTTCTGATGGGCAATAACTTCATCATCCTCTATCTTACTCAGATAACCGATCTCTGCAAAAGACGTTTTTACTTCCATAGAAATACACCCCATTACTCAAACAGCAAACGAAAGACCGTTAAACCAAAAAAAGAACACCATGCAGCACTATGAGCACAAGCATCGGGCAGCCCTTACTAAAACCATTTCACTCAACCACTCAGCTACTCAGGCCACCCAGGCCACCCAGCCGCGCCACCCAGCTACTCAGGCCGCTCAGCCGCTTAACAGACACCATCTCACCACCACAAGCCGACACCCTCTAAGAAGGCATCACTTTAAGAAGAGCATAAAACCACCCTTATCGTCTTTATCGCAACAACCAGCAAAAACTTTAGCTTTTTTAAAAAAAATGTGGAATATCTCTAAATGTGTATGGTTTCTTTTGTCTCAAAGCGAGCACGACCGCTTATTTTTTGTGGATATGTATCGCACAAAACTCTAGCTTTAGGAGCAGGTAAAACTCAAACGCTTGGAATTATAAAGGAATATTTTGAAAGGCGGGGTTACGATATTTAACGTTCGGCAGCAACTTTTGCTTTGCAGTAAACATCCATGGGGGGCACACCTAACTCTTTTGCAACTCTCTCACAATCCGCCCACTCTGGAGAAAACTTCACAATATCGAACCAACGCAACTCTTTGACCTGCACATCAAAACCGTGGATCGATACCGTTGTCATTTTCCTATCCATTTCATATCTGTCTATGTCTCTGTATCTTATTCCGGCAGAAGAGGTCAATTTGAAAATGATTTCAGCAACTTGGGGGCTTTTGGACTTGTCGCTAAGGACGCTCAACATATACAGCGGTCTATTCTTCTTGCCGTACACAGGCGTAAAGAAGGCATCTATCGCGCCGTATCGCAGTAGTTCATCCATAACCGTTCCGAAGTTTTCACCACTCATATCATCTACATTCGTCTCCAAAAGCTGTAAACCGGAAAATGTGTGTGAGCTCTGTGCAATCAACAATGTTCGCAGTATATTCCCTGTCTCTACGATCTCCTTTGTCCCCGTAGAGTAGGCAACATCCAAAACTTTTCCAGTATAGCAATTAGTAAATTCTGAAACAAAATGTCGAAGAATCGCAGCACCAGTAGGAGTAGTTAATTCACAACAGACATTGAGGCGCTTTATATCGATATTTTTCAGGATTTCCAAGGTTGCAGGAGCGGGCAAAGGAACCGTACCGTGATCAATGTTTATGGTGCCGCTGCCAACGATAGGTTTTGACGACAGCACACCGGACACCTTGAGCTTCGAGATGGAGTAAGCCACCCCCACAACGTCAATAATCGTGTCCACCGCTCCTATTTCATGGAAATGAACTTTGTCAATATCTATACCATGCATCTTTGCTTCTGCAGCAGCTATTATATGAAATACCGCCAAACTGTCCCTAATGACATCGTCCGAAAGATGGGAGTTTTCAAGGAGATCGGTAACCGTACTAAGATGCCTGTAAGGCCTAGGCGCTGAAGAATCGGTATCTATGACCAGATTTTTGCAGACTATGCCGTTCCTCATAATATCCTTCAGAGACAACCTCACACCAACACGTATAACATCGGAGATGAGATCCCCCACTTCGTCCAAAGATGGAGCCCCCTGAAGAGAGGTAATTCCCGCAAGGCTCATATCTCCAGATATGCCGGATGTAATATCAAAGTACAGTAATTTATTCATCATTGTTCCAAAAATTTATGCTTTTTTTATCTCAAAGTCTACACAAGCTCTGTGTTCGATTACAGTTTTGCCAAACTCAACTATCTCTCTGTGAACCGGATGATCCTGGTATCCCATAAGATCTCTTGCACACTTAAACTCCATGATCAAAACAAGGTCGTAATTTCCATAAAGACCATCAATGTTTACACCCACATTCAGGGAAACTATCCCGTCTATTTTTGAACTCATCCCCTCAAACCTTTC
>JAQGDQ010001766.1:7500-26255 GCA_030141605.1 Tubiluchus corallicola | reverse complement strand
TGTATTTATTGTTTGATAGGTATTTTTCCTGCACGTCCTAATTACATCCTAATTGCTGAGGCTCATAGACCTTGGAAGCAGGCACCAGCTCTCCATCTATTCCCTTCCTTCTCCATTACCAAACTTGCTGCCAGGGTCATCTTTGCCCACTCTCTTCCGTTAGCTTGAAGATCATCGACACCACCCCATCGACCCCGCCCTCTAGGACACTGTGCGCCTCCTCACTTTCGCACGATTATGACAGCCTCCCTCTCTGTTTCCTCCTGTTGTCAGGATCAAAACTGAATAGTTTTAACTGTATGTTCAACTGATGCATTCTTTATTATTTTCCAGGACCTTACAGCAGCTATGGAGTTACATAGATAAGAGAGGTGGTAATTCTAAACGTATATGGGAACAAATTAAGGACCTAATAATAAAGCAATTTATAAGGTAGATTCTTTAGAATCATTGCTGACCTATTACGAAATAACCCTTCATTTTCACAGTTTCGTTGTGCGCACGCGCAGTTGGTGACCAAAAGTTAAGTGTCAGCACGTCTTAACTATAACCACCACTTGACATGTGGGTGAAGCAAAGCCGTCTGTCGCTTTACATACATACATACGTACGTACGTACACACACACACACACACACACACACACACACACACACACACACACACACACACACACACACACACACACACACACACACACACACACACACACACACACACACACATACACACACACACACACACACACACACACACACACACACACACACACATACATACATACATACTTACATACGTATACACACAAACGCACAGGCACAGGCACACATACACATGCGCACACACACACACACATGCACATACATGCACACACACACACACACACACACACACACACACACACACACACACACACACATACATACATTCATACATACATACATACATACTTACATACGTATACACACAAACGCACAGGCACAGGCACACACACACACGCGCACACACACACACACATGCACATACATGCACACACACACACACACACACACACACACACACACATTCTCATACTCGCATACATACACACACACACACACACACACACACACACACACACACACATTCTCATACTCGCATACATACATACCTGCTTACTTACTTCTTACTTGGTCTTTTCACTCGTAATTAAAAAAAAATCCCCAAAAATTAGTACGTGTATCAGTGATTTTTCTCTTTTTTCTTTGCATGCCAGGAACTGCATAAAATGCATCAGTCAGACAGAACTGTATTTGCATGCTTACACTACTTCTTGTCACAGTGATAATAATTGGATTTCTATGATCTTGTTTAGCTGTGAATCGGATTTGTACAACGTGATGACTGCGCACGCCCAAAGTCCATATTCCTGTTATACAATGCTGGGATATGACATCATCCTGGATCATCAGCTAAAACCCTGGATGTTAGAAGTCAACCTGAATGCTGGGTAAGACGTGTAATCCGACTTGGTGGGAATTGTAAACTCTAGCTCACGGGTGTGCAAATTATCTGACTAGCCGGGCCACATTAAACTTTCCCGCAATTCCTGTGGGCCACATGCAGTTTGATCAAGCAGCCAAGTACAGAAAGGCATAATAACGATTTTTTTGCATCCGACCTGCGTACATCATCACTACTACACTCAAGAAACTATTTTAGAAGTTATTAAAATTTATATTACAAACCATATATTTCTACTTTCAGAACAGATAGTGGTAATTTCATTACAATGTATATTAGTAATGTATATCACACAGTCTGTGTAGTACAGTGACATTAAGCTACAACCGTCTTGTAAGGGTTAATAGCATCCGATCTAGTAGAAAAAACTACCCGCACTATCTTCGGGATCGTGGCACGGACTTCAGCTGGATACACTCAATTAATCGCCCGGGCCGCACTTTCATTAGGTTGACAAATCTCTTCGTGGGCCGCATAAATTCTCTTGGCGGGCCGCAAGTGGCCCGCGGGCCGCAATTTGCACACCCCTGCTGTAGCTAAAAAAAGAAACCTCGTACGTATACGGCTAGGCCAGCCTGTCATCTTAAGGGCTATGATCACAGCAATGACTTAAAAACTGTAGAAATTATTTTTTTCGGTCAAACTGAACTGTCAGCATATTCATCGGACCTCAACCCCTTCCCCCAATCAAACACATTGGTGATTGGAGACCTACTTTGCAAATAAACTATTGCAACTCTGCAGCCATTTCTGAGTTTCTGAATTAACTCGGTTGAATTAACTGAGTTGCCGTTGACATGTGCAATAAGTTGTGAGAGAAGTTGCCAAGCCGTTGACACGTACAATAAGTTGTGAGAGAAGTTGCCAAGCCGTTCACAAGTGCAACTTTACTCTCAGAGAGAAGTGAATACCCAACTACTTGCGAGAGAAGTCTCTACGTCTGAACGCGTCATAATATTGTTTCATTCCAAAGTAGGTCTCCGTTCAGTAATATTGATTACTTTGCTTGGAGGCAGTGGCACCATACACATTATTTACTTGAGATATATCCAAAATGGCCCGCAACCTGATCACTTTTGTGGTTTTATCTGAAATATCTCTAAATATGGTATTTCCAGTATTACAGCTGAACGTGACGTGATCATTTACTTGATATTAATTAGTTTAAACATAATTTATTTAGGATTGGATCAGACAGTTTGTACAACATGATTTAGGATCCTCACCACAACAGACTTTATACACTATTTACAAGGACATTTACGTTAAGAATAGAGTATACTTAGTTTTTAGTATTCTTTAGTACACTAAAGCTTTACTACAGTGACACATTAGACATTAGTAGAAAATGATGGTTAGTAAATATTAATGTACGATTATTTAAGGCTGATGCATTTCATATCAAATAGAAACTACTGGAAGCGTTTAGTACGTCATATAAAGTCATGTACGCATTGGAATATTTTACAGTTAGCAACATAGTTAAATTCATCTTTTCCGAATAATAACAACTTTAACAGACCATTAGTTTCTAAGGCAGCGATATTAAGGTTTTCAGGCAGAAGTATTTCATTTAATTTAGCAAACATAACTACCCTAGCTAGTTGCTGCAATGGGCAGTGCAACAAAAAGTGTTCAACAGACTCAAATCGAAATCCACAGTTACAATTCGGCATTATTGGATGACCGTTATTATCTTTACAGCCTTTGGAGAAAAGGTCATAGTTTAGCTGAGAAAATCCGATTCTCATGCGCGTATGATGCACTGATATTGGAAGTTTACCAAATGAAAAATGTTTCTTACGCAACGAAAAACTTAAATGAGATTTGAGCTCTTGTTTGAATTGTGAAATGGAAGTAATTGACTAGAAATGATTGTTTGATGTTTTAGCGCCATAAAAATGTTTTGTCGAAGTGTTGAGCTTTAGACACTAATGTTTATACTCAACAAACTTCACAAGCTATACTAAACTTGTATAGGAGGCACCACTGTAGTTAGTTATTTTCCCTTTAAGTTTGACGATTAACCTTTCAACTTGAGAAATCTAACACTTCCTGGCGTTATGAAACAAGAAGTATTCGCATGGTTAGTGGCTGCCTTTTTAAGTTTGACCTTTAACCTTTTAACACGAGAAACATTACGCTTCCAGATATTATTAAACAAGTGGTAACCAGAAGAGGGTTTGATGCCTTTATCCTTTTAACTCAAGAAAAGAACGCTTCCAGGCATTCCAGGAAAAGTGGTATCCATGTGATTAGTTGCTTCCCTGTTTGACCTTTAAATTCAATTTTTAGTTCCTTAACCTTTAACCCTTGACCCTGACCAAGATAAATTTCCAAGCATTATTAAACAAGAGAGTCACCAACGTAGTTCGTTGCTGACCTTTTTTGAGTTTGACCTTTAACCTTTTTAACTCGAACAATTACACTTCCAGGCATTACCAAACAAAAGGCAGCTATGTGGTTTGCAGTTCTTCAGTTTGACCTTTGGTCTTCTTCCTTCAACCTTTAACTTTTAACCAGCGAGAAACGTAGCAATTGCAGTGACTACCTGGGCAATGCCACTAATTCTCGAAATAGTACGTTCATTGCTGCTAATCCTCGAATTATTAAAAAGCTATATTACCTTGTCATCCAGACGTTAAATCTGCGTAATTTTCAAATTTTCACAATAACAAAAATTTGGATCTGGGACAGTGGGAGGGTTTAGCTTAATCATTTTTTATTGTTGTTGCAGTTAACAAAACAACACATTGTTTATGATTTTAGATTCGCAAATTTCGGCAAGGAAATGATGCAAGATACTCTAAATTTGGCTGGATATCGTATACCAGACAGATCAGTTTTACTGTCATCACGGGTATCATCATCATCATCATCATCATCGCCAGCAAACTCTATTGGTGAAGAAAAGAGGTAGGCCTATTTCATATCTTGAATCGTAAAGCTATATGATGTGTTCTGCTGTATTCTTCTTACATCACGCGTGTCAGAAAAGCGAGAAGAAAAAGAAGAGGAGTAACAGAAGTAACGGTTGTGAACTGCCCCTTAGACAGGTAAAGATAGACAGAGAGGCGTAACACTGTAGGCCACTGAAGAGGCAGCAGTTGTAAAATGCAGTGAAGGTAATGAGTAATGGCTGAAACACAGAATGAAGCACTCCAAACCACTGAAGAGGCAGCAGTTGTAAAATGCAGTGAAGGTAATGAGTAATGGCTTCAACACAGAGTGAAGCACTGGAAACCACCCGAAGAGGCAGCAGTTGTAAAATGCAGTGAAGGTAATGAATAATGGCTGAAACACAGAGTGAAGCACTGGAAACCACTGAAGAGGCAATAGTTGTAGAATGCAGTGAAGGTAATGAGTAATGGCTTCAACACAGAGTGAAGCACTAGAGACCACTGAAGCGGCAGCAGTTGTAAAATGCAGTGAAGGTAATGAGTAATGGCTGAAACACAGAGTGAAGCACAGGAAACCACTGAAGAGGCAGCAGTTGTAGAATGCAGTGAAGGTAATGAGTAATGGCTTCAACACAGAGTGAAGCACTAGAGACCACTGAAGCGGCAGCAGTTGTAAAATGCAGTGAAGGTAATGAGTAATGGCTGAAACACAGAGTGAAGCACTACAAACCACTGAAGAGGCAACAGTTGTAGAATGCAGTGAAGGTAATGAGTAATGGCTGAACCACAGAGTGAAGCACTGCAAACCACTGAAGAGGCAGCAGTTGTAGAATGCAGTGAAGGTAATGAGTAATGGCTGAAACACAGAATGAAGCACTAGAAACCACTGAAGAGGCAACAGTTGTAAAATGCAGTGAAGGTAATGAGTAATGGCTTCAACACAGAGTGAAGCACTGCAAACCACTGAAGAGGCAGCAGTTGTAAAATGCAGGGACGGTAATGAGTAATGGCTGAAACACAGAGTGAAGCACTGGAAACCACTGAAGAGGCAATAGTTGTAGAATGCAGTGAAGGTAATGAGTAATGGCTGAACCACAGAGTGAAGCACTGCACACCACTGAAGAGGCAACAGTTGTAGAATGTAGTGAAGGTAATGAGTAATGGCTGAAACACAGAGTGAAGCACTGCAAACCACTGAAGAGGCAGCAGTTGTAGAATGCAGTGAAGGTAATGAGTAATGGCTGAAACACAGAGTGAAGCACTGCAAACCACTGAAGAGGCAACAGTTGTAGAATGCAGTGAAGGTAATGAGTAATGGCTTCAACACAGAGTGAAGCACTGCAAACCACTGAAGCGGGAGCAGTTGTAAAATGCAGTGAAGGTAATGAGTAATGGCTGAAACACAGAATGAAGCACTGCAAACCACTGAAGAGGCAGCAGTTGTAGAATGCAGTGAAGGTAATGAGTAATGGCTTCAACACAGAGTGAAGCACTAGAAACCACTGAAGGGGCAGCAGTTGTAAAATGCAGTGAAGATAATGAGTAATGGCTTCAACACAGAGTGAAGCACTGGAAACCACTGAAGGGGCAGCAGTTGTAAAATGCAGTGAAGATAATGAGTAATGGCTGAAACACAGAGTGAAGCACTGCAAACCACTGAAGGGGCAGCAGTTGTAGAATGCAGTGAAGGTAATGAGTAATGGCTTCAACACAGAGTGAAGCACTAGAGACCACTGAAGCGGCAGCAGTTGTAGAATGCAGTGAAGGTAATGAGTAATGGCTGAAACACAGAGTGAAGCACTGGAAACCACTGAAGAGGCAGCAGTTGTAGAATGCAGTGAAGGTAATGAGTAATGGCTGAAACACAGAGTGAAGCACTGCAAACCACTGAAGAGGCAACAGTTGTAGAATGCAGTGAAGGTAATGAGTAATGGCTGAAACACAGAGTGAAGCACTAGAAACCACTGAAGAGGCAACAGTTGTAAAATGCAGTGAAGGTAATGAGTAATGGCTGAAACACAGAGTGAAGCACTGCAAACCACTGAAGGGGCAGCAGTTGTGGAATGCAGTGAAGGTAATGAGTAATGGCTGAAACACAGAGTGAAGCACTGCAAACCACTGAAGGGGCAGCAGTTGTAGAATGCAGTGAAGGTAATGAGTAATGGCTGAAACACAGAGTGAAGCACTAGAGACCACTGAAGAGGCAACAGTTGTAGAATGCAGTGAAGGTAATGAGTAATGGCTGAAACACAGAGTGAAGCACTAGAAACCACTGAAGAGGCAACAGTTGTAAAATGCAGTGAAGGTAATGAGTAATGGCTGAAACACAGAGTGAAGCACTAGAGACCACTGAAGAGGCAGCAGTTGTAAAATGCAGTGAAGGTAATGAGTAATGGCTGAACCACAGAGTGAAGCACTGCACACCACTGAAGAGGCAGCAGTTGTAGAATGCAGTGAAGGTAATGAGTAATGGCTAAAACACAGAGTGAAGCACTGGAAACCACTGAAGAGGCAACAGTTGTAGAAGGCAGTGAAGGTAATGAGTAATGGCTTCAACACAGAGTGAAGCACTGCAAACCACTGAAGAGGCAACAGTTGTAGAATGCAGTGAAGGTAATGAGTAATGGCTTCAACACAGAGTGAAGCACTAGAGACCACTGAAGCGGCAGCAGTTGTAAAATGCAGTGAAGGTAATGAGTAATGGCTGAAACACAGAGTGAAGCACAGGAAACCACTGAAGAGGCAACAGTTGTAGAATGCAGTGAAGGTAATGAGTAATGGCTTCAACACAGAGTGAAGCACTAGAAACCACTGAAGAGGCAACAGTTGTAGAATGCAGTGAAGGTAATGAGTAATGGCTGAAACACAGAGTGAAGCACTGCAAACCACTGAAGAGGCAGCAGTTGTAAGATGCAGTGAAGGTAATGAGTAATGGCTGAAACACAGAGTGAAGCACTAGAAACCACTGAAGAGGCAGCAGTTGTAAAATGCAGTGAAGGTAATGAGTAATGGCTGAAACACAGAGTGAAGCACTGCAAACCACTGAAGAGGCAGCAGTTGTAAGATGCAGTGAAGGTAATGAATAATGGCTGAAACACAGAGTGAAGCACTGGAAACCACTGAAGAGGCAACAGTTGTAGAATGCAGTGAAGGTAATGAGTAATGGCTTCAACACAGAGTGAAGCACTCGAAACCACTGAAGAGGCAGCAGTTGTAAGATGCAGTGAAGGTAATGAGTAATGGCTGAAACACAGAGTGAAGCACTAGAGACCACTGAAGCGGCAGCAGTTGTAAAATGCAGTGAAGGTAATGAGTAATGGCTGAAACACAGAGTGAAGCACTACAAACCACTGAAGAGGCAGCAGTTGTAGAATGCAGTGAAGGTAATGAGTAATGGCTTCAACACAGAGTGAAGCACTAGAAACCACTGAAGAGGCAGCAGTTGTAAAATGCAGTGAAGGTAATGAGTAATGGCTGAAACACAGAGTGAAACACTGGAAACCACTGAAGAGGCAGCAGTTGTAAAATGCAGTGAAGGTAATGAGTAATGGCTGAAACACAGAGTGAAGCACTAGAGACCACTGAAGCGGCAGCAGTTGTAGAATGCAGTGAAGGTAATGAGTAATGGCTTCAACACAGAGTGAAGCACTAGAAACCACTGAAGAGGCAGCAGTTGTAAAATGCAGTGAAGGTAATGAGTAATGGCTGAAACACAGAGTGAAGCACTAGAAACCACTGAAGAGGCAGCAGTTGTAAAATGCAGTGAAGGTAATGAGTAATGGCTAAAACACAGAGTGAAGCACTGGAAACCACTGAAGAGGCAGCAGTTGTAAAATGCAGGGAAGGTAATGAGTAATGGCTGAAACACAGAGTGAAGCACTACAAACCACTGAAGAGGCAGCAGTTGTAAGATGCAGTGAAGGTAATGAATAATGGCTGAAACACAGAGTGAAGCACTAGAAACCACTGAAGAGGCAGCAGTTGTAAAATGCAGTGAAGGTAATGAGTAATGGCTAAAACACAGAGTGAAGCACTGGAAACCACTGAAGAGGCATAAATTAACCATGTTAATTTCAATTTTACAGAAACCGTTTACTTATTTTGGCTTTAGTAACCTGTTAAGTGACTGACTAAAACTAGTACATAAAAATGACGTCTTTAGACATTTTCTTCGCATTTTCTTCCAATCACCTCACGTCTCAAAGGACAGGAAGAGAATTCTTACGTTAAGCTACAAAAATCGTCTTGAAATGTTGTATCACCTACATTCTATCTTACTGCACACAGCGCATGCATTTGTAGTAGACAACTTGTAAATTTAAACTTCCACGGTGACAGTTAGGCGCAGCCATTTTATAGGTCGTTGCATAAAGTTGGAAAGTTGGAAACTTTACATTGCGGATAAACTTTACAAAAATATTCAGGATATTCTTCGTATACCTTCCGCTAAATAAGCAAAAGTAAGAAACTTTTTAATAATTATTTTATCTTGTTAGTAAGATGAGTAATATTGTTGCTGGGTCGGCAAAAGAATTTCTTTTCAAGTTATATGTATATATCATCGTATACACAAGTAAGCAAATATGGTGCATTGTAATACATATAAGTGGTACATTGACAGACAATCACATAATTCATATTCGTAACTATAAAAAAAAAAATTTTACTCTTTAAGACTCACTCAAAGTCGTAATTACATATTATGTTTTCCTTTCTCAACTTTCAGGTTTATTGCTCTTATACCATTGCTATTATTACATCATTTACTTCATCCTTATTTACGTTAAGTTATCTACAGAAGCATGCATAACTATAATCATTTTTTCATTTAAGTAAGGCGAATGTGTTAATGACCGTATGGTCGTACACTCACCTCGCACTACTCAAATTATTACATCATTTACTTCATCCTTATTTACATTAAGTTATCTACAGAAGCATGCATAACTATAATCATTTTTTCATTTAAGTAAGGTGAGTGTGTTAATGACCGTATGATCGTACACTCACCTCACACTACTCAAATTATTACATCATTTACTTCATCCTTATTTACATTAAGTTATCTACAGAAGCATGCATAACTATAATCATTTTTTCATTTAAGTAAGGCGAATGTGTTAATGACCGTATGGTCGTACACTCACCTCGCACTACTCAAATTATTACATCATTTACTTCATCCTTATTTACATTAAGTTATCTACAAAAGCACGCATAACTATAATCATTTTTTCATTTAAGTAAGGTGAGTGTGTTAATGACCGTATGGTCGTACACTCACATCGCACTACTCAAATTATTACATCATTTACTTCATCCTTATTTACGTTAAGTTATCTACAGAAACATGCATAACTATAATCATTTTTTCATTTAAGTAAGGTGAGTGTGTTAATGACCGTGTGGTCGTACACTCACCTTGCACTACTCAAATTATTTTATTTAAAGTTTATTAATGTGTACAATATTGTATTTTGATGTGTGAAAATAAATTCATAGTTCATAGTACGCAAGTCTTACAAATACGTAAGCGCAATACTAAGTGATTTTAATTTTGTAAGGAAAGTTTTTTCGTACATACATAAAAAATCTATTTTCTTCCTATTCAAAATTTCTCAGTTTTATAGTGTAATATTATTTTTGCAATGTAATCAGTAATTCTACACTCTTTGACAGAATGACGGGTCCTACTTTGCCACCATCTTTGTATAGCTCGACCCTGACGCCACATGAAGAAGAAAAACGAGCTTATTTTGCAACAAACGCTTCAGACTTGGTAAGACCACTAAAATATAAGCTTGCTGTATTGGTAATATATAGGCTGTATTATTTAAAATATAAAATACGGGCTGCGTGGCCGTATGTATGGGCCTCCCAGCACACATCTGTATACAAAGCACGTATATGTTTGAGTTTAGGCACAGAAGTATGAATAGGAATAAAAAATATATAATACATATTTGCACTGCACACAACAGAAAAATGTTTGTTAAAACTACAGACACATGAGTCGCATGACTGCTGCACTGAACACTGAGAGAGCACTAGAAAGCAAAAACAGTCAGTATATATAGGTATAGGACTTCACAACAACCATTACTTTTAAATAGGGAGAGGACCAGTGTATATGCATTTAGAGGGTAAGTCAGCTTATAGAGTGTAACAGGATTAGCCCATAGATGGCAGCACCTAATTACAATGTACAATTCCAACTTCCACAATGTGGATTAAATAGAAAATAAGAGTTAAAAAAAGTTGCTTTGACATAGTGCTTTGATTGATTTGCTTAAGGTTAGTTCACAACTACACAGCGATTAGCACATCTGTAGATTGGCGTATGTAGAACAATTATACAAATACACTTACACGCGCCCTGCTATTATTAACTCATGCCCTGTTTAGCCAGTAAACCATAAAATGTATTGAACTGACGTTGCACATGGTACCTTGACATTTTTTCAATCATCATCACTTCATATTTAAATAACAGTCAAGTAAATTTAAGATTTAAATATGGTAGATCTAAACGAAAATGTAAAATTAAAGGTTAAGAACTCACTTAAAGATTATGTTTTAAGATATCTATTACAGCTTCTTACAACACTGTATAATGTAATATAATTACAAGGGAACTACAATGTGTGGTTATTATAAAGTTGAATGTCTGTAGATATGTTACTTTACTCTTTTCATTTAATAGCTGCATTTATAAATTGACTGCATTGCTTGCTTTTTGTGTATATTTGTCACATTATGATTACTGATTGCTTTTGTTCATTTATTACAATTAAGACCTACTGCACAAATTTTCTCCCTTTGTTTTTTGTTGTTGTGCATTCATTATTTAACTACATTTTCGTTCATTTGCTGCATTTTAGTCCACTCGCTGCATTTATGATTTAACCAGATTGCTTGCTTTTTTGTTGTTGCATTCATGACTTGTTCAGTTGTTGTTTTAAATTTTAATTGCATTATTTGCTTGCTGTTTTTCATTGATATAATTATAACATAACTGCTTTGTATTTGTTTATTTGCTACACTTAAGACCTAACCACGTATTTATTCACTTGACCATGTAGTCTGCCGTGCTTTATAATATTTCTAAGTTATATAGGGGTGGCTGACTCGATGACCTCCTGGTCTTTCGCCACCCCTTCTCTACATATTTTACATAATTTGTTGTATTTGCGCTATAAATATTATATTAGAGATAAATAAACCTTTGAATTGTATTGAAAAAAGTATTAAATAATGTTTAAAATACCACTTCTGTATACTACGTATTTATCTTCCTTTCTTTTCAGTTGTTTGTAACGTCTCACACATTTCAGATTTCACAAGCCTCTGTAACATCCATTGTAGTTAGATTTTGTGAAACGGATCATTTTTACAAAATCAAGTGATAATATGTTTAGTTGTTGAAATGTTGTTTGATTTTATAGTTAAAAATTTTATAGTTAAAAACAACACAACTTCATTAAAACGTAACATCTTTATCTTTGTAAACTGTATATTTTTATACGAAATAAACTCATAATAATAATAATATTAATAATAATAATAATAATAATAATAATAATAATAATAATAATAATAATAATAATAATAATAATAATAATAATAATAATAATTAATAATATTATTATTAATATTATAGGAAATAGAAGCTCATATTCTGGATGATTTAACACCAGCTGACGTACGTGAACTTGTAGAAGTAGAAGATGAGTTCCAAAGACGCGGTGGTTACCAGCGTATCTTTCCTAGTCCAACGTCACACAAATATTTGAAATATTTTGAAAGAAAAAGATACAGTAATTTATTGTTAGACGTATGGACGAGAGAGTATCACTCTGATCCCATAAAAAGTGAGTTTTGCTTAAAAAATGTTAGTAGCTACATCTATATGAGCAGTAAAGTTACTTAGAATGGTCACGTCTGGGGTGCTTAATTCAGGGGGTCGTCTGGACATTTAAAAAAATGGTGCCGATTGGTGTTTATTCGTGAACATGACATTAATGAACAGCATAAGTACTAAGTAGAACTAGAGGTTATTTGGACACAGCAGTAATGAACGTCATGAACCAGGGGCGATATCTGTAATTGAACGTAACTGTATTGAACAGTGTGAATAGGACAGCAGCTTTATTACGACACAACAGCAATGAACAATGTGAACAGATGAAAAGATCTATTTGTGTGTAACAGTAATGAACTGTGCGAATGTAGCGTTATTGCAAGAAAACGGTAACGCACAGTGTGAATAGGACAGCAGCTTTATTACGACACAACAGCAACGAACAATGTGAACAGATGAAAAGATCTATTTGTGTGTAAGAGTAATGAACTGTGCGAATGTAGCGTTAGTACAAGAAAACGATAACGCACAGTGTGAATAGGACAGCAGCTTTATTACGACACAACAGCAACGAACAATGTGAACAGATGAAAAGATCTATTTGTGTGTAAGAGTAATGAACTGTGTGAATGTAGCGTTAGTACAAGAAAACGATAACGCACAGTGTGAATAGGACTGCGGTTTCGCTTTTCAATCTTATTCTATATTTCAGGATGGGAACGATTGGACAAAGAGGTGATGAAGCTATCCCATGAATAAATTCACTTTACCAGTTATGGAAGCAGACTTGTGACAACTTTTGAGAAAAGTTTTGTATAACTGAGAAATGGACTAAGGAACTTAGGAAGAGGTGGAAAGAGAGAGGGGGGTGAGAAAGAAAGAGAGAGGCGAAGAGAGGAAAGGAGAGGGGAGAGAGAGAGGGTTAGCACTCCAAAACTATTTTAATAAATGTAAATAATTACAAAAATTGACGTTAATATTTATTTATTTATTTATTGAACCATTAAAGAAAGAAATTACAAAAGACAAAGAACTTGAAAACATTATACATCTAAAGAAAGAAACCACATATAAGTGGTATAATACAGTTAGTCAGTTTATCAGACTTGCACTGAGTTATCTCTGTCGGGCCTATCTTCAAACTGTGGAGCCATCTAGCATTAATTTTAATAACTTCTCCATCTTTTCATGCATCTAAAAACACGAACTGCTCATTGGAAGACTTATAATAAGAGTTAGGACAGAAATCAATAAGGATACCAAAACATTCCTCTCTTATATGAGCGTACAGTGGACATTCAGTTATTACAAGCAATTCATCCTCTACTTTGTACATATTTGTTATACAATTTTTGCATACTCGTTGTTCTACAGGTATTTTTTGGCTTATGATATTTATCGATTTCAATTGCTAATTTGTGAGCACTAATACGAAATCTTGTTAAGATAGCTTTGAAATGTTTTGGAATACCTACCAACAAATAATTTTCCATCTTATAAGAATTTTTAAAAAGTTTTTACGTTCTAAATTTATTGTTATTTTCATTCGGTGCATAAATCAGGATGCAAGGATAGCCCTGATAACTATAGAGGAATTTGCCATACTAATGTTTTCATACATATTTTTAACAATCTGAAGAAAGTGTCCCCAGTGCCATAATTCAGCAGCTTATAATGCATCCCATCTCTCCATACTGTGTCAAATGCTTTGCGAAAGTCTAACAAAGCACGCAAATAAGTATTTGCTATTACAGTGACCGCCGCTTATTGTGGACACCTCGGGCCAGCAGTGTATGTCCATATTAAGCGGCTGTCCATATTAAGCGAAGTGACCCATGAAGACCCTTCCCCTTCATTAAAAAAGGCAAAAAACTGTCTGTATCAACTCGTCTCCTGTTTTATTGAAAAAAAGAAGTCAGACGAGTTTGTTTGGCAGGAAACTTTTCTCTCAACCTTGAACGGAAGGAAGTTATCACAGTTTCGAAGCTCTCAAGGCCACGGCAAACGGCGAACTGACTGATGCAATGACTCACACAGGCAGCAGAGCGGGAAGCTCTTTTCAATCACGCGCGCAGGCCGTGGTTGGCACGGCTGGTTCACGTTATATGACCTTACGTTATAGGTTCGCTGTCCATATTAAGCGGCGGTTGTCCATATTAACCGGCGGATTTTATTAGGGGAAAATTCCGTCCCTCGCGAGTTGTCCACAATAACCGGCTGTCCACAATAACCGTGTCCATAATAAGCGGCGGCCACTGTATTAACCTACTTCTCTACAAGTGTTTTAAGCGTAAATATGTGATCACCTGATATACGATGCCTTTTTGTTCTAGATATAGATTTAATCTTTCATTTAATATTCTGGTAAATAACTTTCCTAGACAACTGGAGAGTGAAATTATTAGTATTTTAATATGCTGTTGAATATAGAAGGCGGTGGTCCTCTGCTTAAAAATCGTACAAGTTACGCGAATTTTGCACGAGGATACATCTTATTAATTTTGAAACCAGGTGGCACTGCAAGCTAGCAGAAATGTTGCATTTTAAGATTTTTCTGATAAAAATATTTTGCAAATCACTTACAAGGCTAAATCATACAAATGGTTTTTTACTAACTGACAGTTAACTGAAAAGTTGAGTTAAGAACCTCATTGTTTATAGCTAGTATCAATAATCGAAGGGATAAGCTGTCATAGGGATTAACACACCACAAGCAAATGGTGGTGCATGTTTGTATAAATACCGTTCCTTCAATTCATTGGTATCGCTTCTCGGCCTTTTGGCTAAGATCAAAGTGTAGTATCTGTTCTTATCAGCTTAATATCTGATACGTCCCTCATTGAGGGACCAGAATATTAAACTGATTTTTGGTATTGGGAGGTGTGGCCAGAGCTTGCTCGCCCACCTCTACGGGTTGGCCTGGTATTGCAGTACTTCCAGGATCGGCCCACTCCCCTCGGGGAGAATAAACAAACGAAAGACATTATTGGGATAACGTGGGATAGCTTTGTAGTACATATTTCTGCCAAAATTTGGAAAGTTAGGCGGAAACGTTTCCAAAAACAGGAAATATGATACTAAAGCACTTTTTCTCTAAAATGTAATGAACTTTTCTAGACAAACTTCACAGGAAATTTCTGCAAAATTGTATAATAATTAAAATAACATTGCTATTTTAATGCTGTGGATGCGCCCCATCCAGACAAAGAAACGGCAAAAATCAGTATTGAACTGCGAGATAGACCTTCAATTTATTAAAATAACAGATCACAAAAAGTGCTTAAGAACGTGCTAAACTTATTACTATTTAGACAAATAAAAAATTAGATTTAAGAAGACTCAAACACAAATTATTACTTCATGATTCTTGAGATTTGAAGCAATTCTAACCAATTTAAAATATTAACTAATTATTAAAGTAGATGGTGACTTACATTTACTGGTGACAACTTTGGCTTGAAAAGACAATTAGTGACTGTTAAATTGTAACAAAATAGACAAAGCAATGCAAGTATCACAAAACGACATGATCAGCATAGCAGCAACAGAAAATCTAACTAAAAACAAGTGTGATTGATAGGTGGCGTAGGTCACATGAATAAGGCTGGCTTCATTTAAACACTTTCAGGAAATGCATGTTTGTAAAAGTGAGAAAAGAAAACAAATAATTATAGAATGCTAGATTAAATTGCTTGACACCAACAAATGCACTTAAATAAAAATTAATATCTTGCCACGAACATTATAAGTTATTTATTTTAAGGGCTAATGGGCCTGAATCAAACAGCTCATTATAATTGATACAGAGATTCTCCCAAATATATAATACAAAAATAACGTGTAAGATTTACGTGGAAGTTCACATAAATTAATAGGCCTATAGTACCATACCATTGAAAATCATAAAACATGACTGCACAATACAGACTAGGATATAATATAGTCTATGCAGCATATACAATGTGAAAAAATTAATAATTAAAAAATAAATCATTGTCTCAGAAGGTAATTAAAAACAATCAATTTTAAAAACGCTTTGTGCAAACAATAAGCTCTTGGATGCACTAAAATATTAAACACTTCATTTGATAGCTTAATATTGTGTTCCCACGAAGAAGATGATTGTAATATTGAGCTGAACAGGGAACAGTGCATTCATTATACAGTTCTATTCACAGGCACCAGGCCAGCCAACCTACAGGTAATGTTATGACCTCCACTTTAAACTAGGAAGCCCATAACATTACCTGCGATTGGTTGAGCAGTGGTTTCCTGTGGAAAGAACTAACACGTGATATCGTCAGTTGTCCTCTGGTTGTCGTGGAATGCACTTCTCCTGTCTGCCTGCCGAGAGTGTCGTGGATTCCGTAAGGTTTGAAGTATTGTCATCAGGTTGTTTTTTTTTCTATTGTGTTGTTCTTTTTCTTTCAGCCTTCCCTTTTGACTTCTAAGTTTTGGTTTTGTTGTTTCTTTTTTTTTAATTTCTGGAGTGCCCATTATGCAGCGCTTACCCGCATCACCGATGGCGGGCCGTAAGGCTATCTACCAGGTCGAACCCCGGGAACAATATCATAATCTGATAATAATTCATAAATATTGATATTATCAGATATTGATACGTATTATTATAAGTTATTAACCTTAAGTGTATTTATAGTTTAATTCATAAATATTGATATTAGCAGATATTGATACATATTATTATAAGTTATTAACCTTAAGTGTATTTATAGTTTAATTAATAACTAGCTTCTTCTGCTGTAGCTACATCTGTATTAAAAGTTATTTCGGTTAAATAATTATGATCAATCAGTTATAATTTTAAAGATATTTAATTTCTTGGTAAGATGACTGTGAAAGTCATGTTTGAAGTTGTAGATCACTCACTTTGTTATGATTGAGTTTAGGCACAGAAGTATGAACAAGAATAAAAAATCTAGAATACATATTTGCACTGCACACAACAGAAAAGTGTTTATTAAAACTACAGACACATGAGTAGCATGACTGCTGCACTGAACACTGAGAATGAGAGAGAGAGAGAATGACTAGAAAGCAAAACCAGTCAGTATATATAGGTATAGGTGACCTATGCCGACTTGCACAGGCTACACAACAACCATTACTTTAAAATAGGGAGAGGACCAGTGTGTATGCATTCACTGCACCATACAATTATACAGACGGTAAGTGAGCTGGTAGAATGTAACATGATTAGCCCATAGATGGCAGCACCTAACTATAATGTACAATTCCAACTTCTACAATGACAGCGCTACACGCATCTAGTTTTATTTCTTATAAAAGTCCTACTGATAAACCACTAAGCAGCAAATTTGTTGGTATTTCAAGGAAAATCAGATCATGGTTTTTTATTTTGATGTGAAAATGAAAGGTCATGATGAAGATTGTTCTAGACAAATTTTACAAAATTATTGTTGTTGTTGTTGTTGTTGTTGTTGCTGCTGCTGCTGCTGCTGCTGCTGCTGCCGCTGCCGCTGCCGCTGCCGCTGCCGCTGTCGCTGTCGCTGTGGCTGTCGTTGTCGTTGTCGTTGTCGTTGTCGTTGTCGTTGTTGTTGTTATCACATTCAGTACAATATAATGACATTAAGCACACAGTGACATCGAAATTATTACGTCATACTTTATTAAATTGTTATGTTTCATACACTATCGTTATCATAAAAGAATAATTGTACTGCAGTGGGCTAGAGAAGCAAAGGCTTATATAAGCCCATTGTCATGTGAACCAGATAAAAAAAGAATGGATGAGTGAACAAAAAAAGAACTGGGAGAAAGGTTAGATCACACAGGAAAGGTAGAAGGATGTGTTAGTGGAAATGGTAGGTTGACATCAGCTCTACAGATTTATCAATGATGCCTTGTTTTGCATAATCTGTACCAGGATTGTGGTATGACGCAGTTGCGCAACCCACAAGCGTTTCGCTTATTATAGAGCACCTCGTTATAGCTATTGTTACACGGTGGCAGACACGTTATCAACTTTTGTCATCCAACTTCATCAGCTGTCCAAAGAACAATGTTGCACGTCAGTAACAAACAAACAAAAAAACTTGTTCGATTGCTAGTGCATTATTTAAGAAAAGCAAACTGAAAAGCACCAAAAAAAGTCAATCGAAATTGATATTAAGATTTTTTTAAAAGGTTTTTCAGTAAAAATTCAACACTAAAAATGCAGTAAAAAAGTAGAAAATTCTGTATTTATGGACCGAGACAAAGCAATATTGGAATTAAATTTTAATCAGCACACATAGCATTGTTGACCATTTTGTAATTTTAAATCTCCATTAACAGCAAAATTATCACACTACTACTAACACTACTAGTTAACACTACTATTTACAGGAAAAAAGACACATGGTGACCATTCAACAGCAATGCTCAAGAAGAAAAAAAACAGCTGGCCTTGGCACAGCAACCCAAGTCACATGTACCAACTGAGCTTACCTGATTGGCTAGCTAAACGCACTA
>JAQGDQ010001766.1:0-5000 GCA_030141605.1 Tubiluchus corallicola | reverse complement strand
AAAAATGCACTTAAAACAATTTAGACGACTGAAAATCGTTCTTGAGTTTGAAGACTTTGCACAGAAATAAGAAATACTTTAAAACCCACTTAGTTTGTTAATCTCCTTATTTCGAAAATTGTGAATACGTATAAATAAAAATGTGAATATATATATATATATATTAATTCTTTATTTGTCATTAAAATGGCTCACTCATTATAATAAAATTGAGTAAGCCTCAGCGTAATGTTAAAATAACAACACTGTTCAAGACAAATGCGTCCAGTGCAGACTAAAAAAACTAAAGTGCAAAACTAAGGCCTAATTATATACAATAAATGAACATATTTACAAACACACAATATTAAAATATTTTTACAAAACAATATTACAAAAATACATTAAATTTTACACGACATATTTTACACAATATATATACATTTGACATGACACAACTAACAGAAACATGCTTTACATTACATAAATTTCATTCATTACATTTACACTATTTATACATTTGACATTACAAAACTGACATAACACATGTTACATTACATAATTTTTTTAATAGTGCGTTGGACGTCTTGTCTTCAGAAACCATGCTCGATTTCTTCCCCTAGAACCTGCACACACCACACACAGTTCAAGTGGGGCTTGAACCTTGAACCAAATCGTTCCACACCACTGTGGGACTAACGCTACTCGGCTACTCGGTTACAAACACGTGTAATAGAGTTGTTTGTCTATTTGTCAAATATAAACTCCTAGGACCATAATTTTCCGCAGTTTAATTTCCATTCATTGGGGGTAATTGGGTACAGGGGTGGTCTCCTGCGCACAGTATAGTATCCTCGGTAAACCTGGGCATTATCCAATTATGCCGTCCCAATAGGTATACAGTGAGTATACAGGTATAAGCCGTTGACTATACAGTGTAGAGAGAAGGCTAATTTACTTACAGAGTGGATTAAAATAATCCATTCATACAAACTGACAAGCTGTTGGGGTTGTTTCATACGGCCAGACGTGTTCGGAGGGAGAGTTTACCACTGCTCACCCTCTAAACCAGGGGTGTGCAAATTATCTGATATATATATACATAATACCATTTTACAGACATTTGCAACACACAAAAATATTTTTCACTAAACGTATTAAAAATACTGGCTAAAATACACATTAAGAATACATTAGCCTAAAAAAATTCAATTTAAAATCATTACATTAAAAAATTGTTTCCTAAAAAAACAGTGAGTTAAATAACACATCAGAGCTAAAACCATCAATTAGAATGTCATTTTTGTCTGCAAGTTCACGATTTTTTAAGCCATGGGAGATCTGCCTTGTTAAAACGTTTAAGCAAAAGCGGACTCAAGCTTAAACTGTAGGTCAAAACAATCAACTCCAGGGGTGTGCAAATTATCTGACTAGCTGGGCCACATTAAACTTTCCCGCAATTCCTGCGGGCCACGAGCAGTTTGATCAAGGAGCCAAGTACAGAAAGGCCTGATAACGATTTTTTGGCATCCGATCTGCGTATATCATTACTACTACACTCAAGAAACTATTTTAGAAGTTATTAAAATTTATATTACAAACCATATATTTCTACTTTTAGGACAGATAGTGGTAATTTCATTACAATGCATATTAGTAATGTGTATCACACAGTCTGTGTAGTACTGTGACATTAAGCTACAACCATCTTGTAAGGGTTAATGGCATCCGATCTAGTAGAAAAAACTACCCGCACTATCTTTGGGATCGTGGCACGGACTTCAGCTGGATACACTCGATTAATCGCCCGGGCCGCACTTTCATTAGGTTGACAAATCTCTTCGCAGGCTGCACAAATTCTCTCGGCGGGCACACCCCTGCTCTAAACTCTAAACATGCGCATCTTTGGATCATCCCTGTCAGCATTTAAAACAAAATTAAAATCACTAATATTAACTAGAGATGAAATACCGTCACACCAGTATGACAACATACACACTAATTCAGAATTCATATATCCACGGCCATATTAATTAAATCATAATCTTTTTCATTTTTTTATATATAATAATCTTTATTTGCCATTAAAATACATTGATAATCACTGATAAAAACTTTACAGAGATGATCAATCAGTGTTAGTTAATAAAAACTTACACTGCTAAAGGCAAATGCGTCAGTGCAATCTAAACCACTGTGCAGTAATGGAAAGTAACGACGAATAAAATCAAACATATTTACAACTATGCACAAAAAATGAAAAAGATTATGATTATATATATATATATATAGATATAGATATATATATACATACATATATATATATCCATGCTCTGCACAAGAAACACTGAGTCTCCTTTTTCTCTTTATTTGTCCTTTATCTCCACCGATTAAATCAAAGTGAGAGGCTGCCCGATGCGAATTTAGTTAGTTCCAATAGTGCACACGAAGATTCGAGAGACCTTACATTGAAAAACAAATACGATCGACCAAAACTGTGCTTTCGATGAATTCAAAACTTCGACTGCTTTTGAAAAGTATTTTAAGTAAACTTCTCTGAAAACTGCATGGAAATAAACGTGTCTAGTTGTAGTTTCTTAGGGCGCGTTTACATTTTATATCATGTTGCCGTAATGGTAACGGCAATGATTACGTAGGTACCAATATAATACAATAATACAGATTGATGCAGACGGTGCAAGTAAGATCCAGGGCTGTAAGCGTCCAGAACCGTCCAGTGAATTATGGGATATTTTTTCGCTATTCTAGGACCTCAGAGTAACTTTCATTATTGAAGGTTAATGTTTTTAGAAAGTAAATAGTGCAGTTTGTAGTAACTAACAGAGTAACTTTAATTATTGAAAGTTAATGTTTTTAAAAAGTAAATAGTGCAGTCTGTAGTAACTAAAACGTAGTAACTTTTATTATTGAACGTCAATGTTCTTAGAAAGTAAATAGTGCAGTCTGTAGTAACTAACAGAGTAACTTTCATTATTTAAGGTTAATGTTTTTAGAAAGTAAATAGTGCAGTCTGTAGTAACCAGCAGAGTAACTTTCATTATTTAAGGTTAATGTTTTTAAAAAGTAAATAGTACATTCTGTAGTACCTAACAGAGTAACTTTCATTATTGAAACTACTACTATTACTACTACTACTACTACTACTACTACTACTACTACTACTACTACTACTACTACTACTACTACTACTACTACTACTACTACTACTACTACTTACTACTACTTCTACTACTACTATTACTACTGCTACTACTGCTGCTACTGCTGCTGCTACTACTTAACTACTACTACTTACGACTACTACTACTACTAACTAACTACTACTACTATACTAACTAACTACTAACTACTATTACTACTACTACTACTACTACTACTACTACTACTACTACTACTACTACTACTACTACTACTACTACTACTACTACTACTACTACTACTTCTACTACTACTACTACTACTACTACTACTACTACTACTACTACTACTACTACTACTACTACTACTACTACTACTACTACTACTACTACTACTACTACTACTACTACTACTACTACTACTACTACTACTACTACTACTACTACTACTACTTACTACTACTTCTACTACTACTACTACTACTTACTACTACTTCTACTACTACTATTACTACTGCTACTGCTGCTGCTACTGCTGCTGCTACTACTACTACTACTACTACTACTACTACTACTACTACTACTACTACTACTACTACTACTACTACTACTACTACTACTACTACTACTACTACTACTACTACTACTACTACTACTACTACTACTACTACTATTACTACTACCACCACCACCACCACTAATTCGGAAATCCGGAATTCTGCATCCGCCTCGCCGGTTCTCAGTCGGACATGCTCGGTAGAGTTGACTTTATGCGCCCGACTCTCCGTTTCTTAGACAATCAGTAAACACAACGTCTAATGCCTAGCGGGACGAGACAACACCATCAACTGAGCTAATAGTGGGAAGTTTGTTTGCCGTCCAAACAACGTTAATTATTGAGTGCAGTGCATCTTTCTGTGATAAACACGCGTGTCTATTGTCTCTTTCAATTAATGAGGATTTAATTAACGCAAGAACGGAAGCTGATCTTGTGAAGTTTTAAGTGAGAATCGACGCGCAAGAATACACGAACTTCTTTCGCGTGATTTTAAAAAATATTAGAGAAGATTTCTTCGTAACCAAAGATCTGTCACTGTTTAACAGCAGGTTTATGACTTAATTTAATTTAATTTAAACGTGATTTTTTTACGCGGTTTGTACCAGAAAGTTTTTACAACTTATGAGCGGGTTTATGACTTAGTTTAATTTAATTTAAACATGATTTTTTACGCGGTTTGTACCAGAAAGTTTTTACAACTTATGCGCGGGTTTATGACTTAATTTAATATATAATTCCAATGTATACATGACTTTATATTATGTACTAAACGCTTCCAGTAGTTTCTATCTGATATAAAATGCATCATTCTTAAATAATCGTACATTAATATTTACTAACCGTCATTTTTTACTAATGTCTAATGTATCACTGTAGTAAAACTTTAGTATACTAAAAGTTAAGTATGGTCAATTCTTACTGTAAATGTTTTTGTAAATAGTGTGTAAAGTCTATTGTGGTGAGGATCTTAAATCATGTTGTACAAACTGTCTGATCCAATCCTAAATAAATTATGTTTAAACTAAACTAATTTAATTTAATTTAAACATGATTTTTTACGCGGTTTGTACCAGAAAGTTTTTACAACTTATGCGTGGGTACTCCACGCTTAGTAAATTTAACAACTGTTAGTGGTAATACATACATATATATATACATGTATATATATATATATATATATATATATATATATATATATTTACAAAGTTGTCATAGTTACTTGGTGTGAGTAAATACAAAAAACAAATGGCTAAATATTCAGCTAGTTTATCAGTAAACATTAAAAATGCATTTTTGCTATATAG